>PNEQ01128574.1:11749-24567 GCA_003012365.1 Medauroidea extradentata
GTTTTTTTTTTTTTTTTAGGTTCAACTTTAAAAGCTTACTGAAAAAAAAAAAAACAATTTTTAAGAAAAAAATGGATCCGCTTACAGTTACAGTGCCCGAATTGGAATCGAAAAGCCCTACCCTGTGCAAGATAAAGATGTCGAACGAATCGATATATCAATATTTACAATATATACACTTTTTAAATAAAACATCAACATTCCAGACCTGAATACTTATACAGATATGTTCAAATATTTTAGATAGCCATGTGGCTAAAAAGGGTCAAGGTTCATTAAAAATTTTTTGTCCTAGTACACTATCGAGCGAAACCACTACCAAGGGAGCTGACTTGGGAACCTAAATTGCAAACAGGCCAAATTTACAAAATGTGGAATGTCAGTTGTTTGATAAGTTGAAATACTTTCGTACTCGTCATGTATTCAGCAAGTTAATGAAGCATTTTTTTTAGTAAATCCAAGTGTCATACTTAAATAATTAAAATTAAATAATAAAATATAAACATTTGTACAAAATATTATTAACTGAAACGATATTTTCTAAAATACAAAATATAAAAATATCGAGATTTTATTTCGGACATCAAAATGTACAAACCGAGCGGCTTCGTCTGCCACGCCCACACGTGACCTCCAAACACAAGGTCAAGGTACGTTCGTTGCACGTAGTAGCTCCTCACACAGCTGGTTCGCTGCTTGAGTGCTGCTGAAGTAAACCTGCCCCTTCCCTGTCGATGTACAGCCGATCTACAGTGATGTTGGCAGCTAAGATAAACTGTTGATATATTTACGTCGTGTTAACGTTGTAATAGGTGATACTGACGGCTAATAAAACTTGTCTATATTTATTTGGTGTATAATACTAGAATGAGTTTTGGTGTGGTTAGAAAATTAATGTTTCTAACAATTCGTACAATGCACGCGGTATAAAGAAGTCGTTATAGGCTGTTCACTATAAACTGAACACTCAGCAGAACTTGTAATTAATTTAAAATGTGTTTCATTGGGCCAATATATGTTAACTTTTGGAGTGTGTTAAAACGCTTACACTGAAATTTACTTACATGGAAGTTTTCATATTAAAAATAGTTAAGATAACTGCAAAACACCTGAAAGAAAACTTTATTCCGTGCTCACTTTATCGTGAACGGCCTATACTTATATCCGTCCCAATTGACTGCAGTAAGGCATGTTATATCCTAAACTGCTTTCTGTAGGTGTAGCAGTTCTCCTATACTCGTTCCCGAAGGATAAACCAGAGATCGCTTAAGACAAGCGATAACATATATGTCATTATAATAAAGTGAGCATTTAACTTAAACCCTGATTACTATTTTCTTTAGCCAAATGTATAATTTTTTTGCTTCTTAATAAAATCTTAGCAGGGTAGTAATATACTAAAGAGAGCAGTGTGTATACGTCACCATACTTAGCCCTAACTTCTAAGGCGACAATAAGTTTTCATTTCAATATTACGCTTAACAAGACGGCCAACAAAAATGCTCACTTCGCCGTTAACATACTACACAATAACAATACATAATAAACTATTCAGAAGTTTCTTTAAGTCTCAATTGCACATGGAACTAGCTACATAGGACATAGCAAAATGGCCAGCTGTGTAGGTCATCTACACTACATCTGTATTCATGTGCAGAGTAATGTATAATTAGAAATGTAATAGTATGTACACGTTGCCTCATGACCTAAGCCTTAAAAATTCCAACACATTTATGTTATCGTCTTTACAGTGCAATACATACGCAGTGATCTTTCGTACATACGTAAAATTAAGAGTCTGTATTTGGATAATGGTATAATGGGTACATCTGCCCGGCCCTAAGGTAAACATAAGTCAACCATATGTGTTTTTGCTATGCCCATCTTCTCTTTTAAAAACTTGTTTTATTTGGTGAATGGAGAGCGAGATTTAAAAAAGCCACAGTTCAAGGAATTTGTGAAATTCGTGATCAAGGACACTGCTACTAAGTAACTTAGTATATTGGTACCAATTTTAATTGAATGCTGATATATCGTTATTAAGATATCTTTATGATGTACAAACATTTTCAAACGACCGCCATTGTGTAAATATGAACACTGCTTGAACAAAACGAATAAAACTCGAGTTACCTTACGAAGCAGTAAATGTACTAAGTTTAAACAGACTCGGATAAATATTTCCTCAGAAATGTCTTACTGCCAAAAATATGTAATAATTACCGCTATACTTTTAAATATGAACACAGCCAGTGGCGGCTTGTAGGTTGTTGCCAGAGAGGGCACAAGTTGCAGAGAACTGTACAGGGTTGTGCGCTAGTTGACGCTACAGCTACTGACAACACAATAAATAGCCAGTAAATATTTCGTGGTCATTGGTATACGACGGCGCGTTCACACGAGTGTACAGTTCTCGGCAACTTGTGCCCTCCCTGGCAACAACCCTCGAGCCGCCATTGAACACGGCGTCAACGAAATAGTTTAAAATCACGTCCCTTTACTGAGTACTATATGGATGCTGGGAAAAAAAGGTTTTTGAGAAATCACGTACGATCATAAATTGTTTAAATGACCGTCAATTTGAAAATATGAACGCAGTATGAATTAAATACACAAATGTCAAGTCAGCCTACTAAGTCCTAGTCCTTACCATATGCGTACCCAAGTTGGATGAAATTCGGTCTACGGGTTCAAAAGGCTTCATGTGGACATACACTAACTCACACACGGGCACACATACACTAACATATACGGACACAGAGATAGAAAGGTGATATTATAAGCCTACTTTTTCCTTCGGCATGTAGGCTAAAATTTTTACCTCATACTAAACAGTTGACCACTTTCTCGATAGTGAATAAAATGCCAAAGCCAGTCGCTGAATCAAAATAAAATAAAGTGAAGGTTAGACGAGACACAACCAAACGTTATGGAAAATACATTCGAAATTTCCGGTACTCAAAAACGTGTATTTAGTCACTCAAAATCACACGTTAGCTTGAGTACAAAACAGAAATGGTCCAATGAAGAGCCTGAAGAAGGCATGGAGCAAAAAGAAGGGTTGGAAAGGATAGGAGAAAAGTTAGCAGACGTGACGTCACCCTGTGACAAACTTAGCTACAGACGTTGGCATCGCGCCGACATGCCTCCAGCAAGCCGAGCAGATTTGTCGGTCCGACTGTTCACAGGCGTTGATAAATACCACCTTTTATAATGCCATATACATATAGTTACAGACCCGGAAATTTCGCATATTCAGTTGAGATGTCGCATTTCCAACTCGTGTACATTGGATTATTTTTCGATTGGGTTTCTTGTTTATGAAGCTTGTCTTTGATAACTTTGCATCTACAGTAAACCTACATGAAAACACTCACGGACTCCCGTGCTACATTGTCAAATTAGAAAATTGTCACTCATTGGATCAACAGCCAACAAACAAATAGCTGAGGACACATGACTGTGAAGTCCAACCGGCAGGTAGCCGAACTCGAACAATTTCCCGGGTCTCTCACAACATACAACTCACACATTTGTATGTAAACGTAATTTAAATATTTTTTATTATTAATCTGCAGGTACGGGACTGTTTCAACTCCTTATCCTTTCTCATATCAGTATTTTGTTTCCAGTGATGTGAACCTTTTTTTTATGCAATGTTTTTGATTACAGATATCTTGCATCTCTGTTTTCTGTGGGTACGGTGTATTTAAGTCAGATTTACATTTTCTGTTTAAAAACTGATTACAAGAATTGTAGCTGCGCACTTGTTCAAGGTTTGCCAGAGTTCTGAAGTGCCTTGAGTTATAAATGTGTGACTTGACGTGCACCTGTTGTCAGCATGTGATCATGTGGTTTGAACACATCACTCAAGTCAATGTACAAAAACTTTTCCACATAATATTTAAATGATATACATATTATTACATTGTTATATTTCCTTAGGCGTATCCAGCAATGAAGAGTGTTGTAATTTAATGGGAGCGCTATAGTCGTGTTCCAAAAAATTTACAAAGTATTTAAAATTAGCTACAGAATAACCCTCAAAACTTATATTTATTTATCTCACCATTTGTCATTCAAGTTTACATTCACACTTATTCACATTATTGCACTTAACTATTGATAGCAAAACTCAGTTTCCAAATTCCATCGAACTCTAAAATTTTTATTTTCTTGTTGTTTGCGCTAAAAAAAAAAAAAATAATAATTTACGTGTATTACGTCGAATGTAGTCCAATTTTTGCAACAGCCCCACAGACGAATGACAGCTCTGCGCAACGTTTCGCAGTAACTGTAGTTGCATAACATTTAAACTATGTTTCGATATTCTGTAATTTTATTTGTTAATTTTAGCCTGGAGAGTAAATACTGGTAGTTATTTTCTTATACTATATACCTAGCGTGGTGACGCAATGGTAGCAAGTTAGGCTCGCATTTGCGAGGATCCGAGTTCGATTCCCCGCACCAGCCATCCTGATTTCGGTTTACATGGTTTTGCGAAAACGTTCCAGTCGATTGCTGGGATATTACCTTATCAAAGGCCATGGCCGATTTATGTCCCAATTCCTGCACGTGTGTCAAGTCTTGTCTCGTCCTCTCTAATGACCTCGCTGACGACGAGACGTAAATCTCCCTTGATTATCAAATTGTCCTCATATACAAAAATTTTAGCCTTGTAATAATAATGGCTTAGTTTTCCCCAAATTGGGCTTTATTTTGTCGAGCATTTAAACATCCATTCATCAAAATAGTCTCTGCATGACATACGTCTGTATTATTTTGTTAAGTCTATCTATATGCAGGTGTGAATAAAAGTCTCTTTTTATTTAATAAAATAAAATGTAATACAATAATCCACATACTTTTGGCTACCGTTTTCATATATATTTAACGTTAATTTCAATTAAATACTGCAGTGGTAATGGTTTGGTATAGAGTTAGCCAGATTTGCGGGTAATATTATGTGCTTGCACTTAAGCAGTGACAATGCGTACTCCTTCACTCTCTCTCTCTCTCTATACCTCCCTCTCTCTGTCTCTACACCTCCCTCTCTCTGTCTCTCTCTCTCACTCAATCTCACACACAACATAATACCCAAACACACACAGCTTTCAGTAAGATTTCTAACTGACTGATTTCACACCTCCAGCAATTTGTTTCTTCGTAAATTCCATACGAATGTTCTGGTTCAGCCCTGCTAGTAAGAACAAGACGAAACTTTCACAGACGTGTTAGATTACATCTCTCGAAAATCCCCTAAAAAGTCCAAAAAAATCCCGCGTTGGGTTTTCGCCATTTTGGAAAATTAAGTGGCCATGTTATATTTTTACCAATAATTGGGAAATATTACGTAGCAGTGCGATGGCAGTTACACAGTGGCATATATCTCTAAAGAATATAAGTTTCCAAATACATGCAGCAGTCAGTTTTCGACTGATCTCAATACCGGAATCGTGTATTGTTTTCGTACTTCTAACATATTTAACATTAAAAAACTGAAACTAAACGTCGCTCTTGTGTTGTTTAAGAAAGCCTGTTGCTTTCGTCTGCTTTATGTTGTCTGTGTTGTTTATTCCTGTCTCTTGTCGGTGTTTTTAGTCCATTTCTGTAGTAATTTTTCACAAACATCTGATTTTGTCGTTTTAGTGGCATAATTTTGATTTTTGTGTAGTTTTTATGGTAACGACTATATTCCTTGCAGGAATTTCGTTTTTTTCTACTTTCGGTTTTTTTTTGTGTTGCCTTTTTGGATACGATTATAGCTTCGCTTTTGGCGTAGTGTAGAAAAGGAGCACGCGAAATTTAAATTGGATGCCAATCTTTGTTTTGTTCATAAAGATTTGGACAAAAAAGTTTGTATGAGTAGAAAGGTTTCACAATTCTTATAGATGAAAGTGAAAAAAGCATTAGTGAATGACATCAATGAATACACGTTTTCCTGAGTTAGAGGCGAGTTTTAAATACATAGGTGTTGATGAGCACACGGTAGTAATACAGCCTCAACACTTCACATTTTGTACGATATTTAAGTTAAGCCTTCTTAATTGCATTTTGAATTTTGTTATAATTCATGGTAATACTCTTTTAAAACTCGCATGTGTATACGCTGAGGATATTCCCTTTTTAATTGATTGGTGACCTTTAGTTATGGCTGGAGTTTTTGTTTTCTCAGTCATACAGCTCACACAAGCAAGCCCGTTGGTCGGTGGGTTTACTCGGAGATCTCCCGTTTCCCCCACCGCTTCATTCCGGTGCTGCTCCATACTCACCTCATGCCACCCCTCACCAGCGCTGAAGACCTCGATGTTAAGCGCTGACCAACATCTCTCACTCACTCCTAGGGGAAGAGGAAGTGGGACGTCGTCGGCATTGGAAGAACTGATGCCAATTAATTCACTCTCTAATAAACGCCAACGTCCATATTGAATTACTGAAATTAAAACAAACAACTTTGAAGAAATCAAAATTGACGGCACCCTACACAAATCTTTGTTTACGAACACAGTGGACGCATGCTGCAAGTTGCCAAAAGTAGTTTCATTCAACTATGCCAGTGTTGGCGTAGCTGCAATACACTACACTATACAAACGGCACTGATCATCGTTAAATGAAAAAAAACCTAATATTGCTTTCTTGAATTATATGTATGTAAAACTATTGTTGACAACTAATACTATTTTTTTATTGAGTGAGGTTTTCTGCGAATCTGCACCATCCACTCGCAATGGCGTACGTCCATAAAACGGTTCAGTTAAAAAAAAAATTATTTGCTCCTAATGCGCTTCGTTGTCCTTTAACGAGCTGGATTTCACATGTTTAGAAAGGCGTAATAACCTTTGCACGAACTAGGGTGTGTCTTTTTGATACCGGTAAGAAGTAAAGTCCCCTTATCAGGAGTATTGTGAAGGAACAATATGAAAAATGTTATCATCAAATGATAAGATAGTCTCGTCTGGCTGATAGTGTATGTTGTCTAAAGGCTTACATTTTAACCGGAATGGCGACAATTTGTTATAAATGTATACTTTAATTTCAAACAGGCTGAAGACGTTCTATAAGGCTCTGAAGTATGCCAAGTGATATGAGAACTGTTTTGCATTGAGCCAGGCCAACCTCGCAGTCTTGGAGCATGACGAACTATGACCTGCAGTAAACAATCAGAACCGCAACCTGAGAACTGCAATAATGTTGGGCGTCGTCGTCTTATGTCTCCTCGCACCAAACATCTGGTAAGGTTTCGGTGGTCAGTTTTCAGAACTAACCACCATGCGAAGAAACTCAACAACTTCCTCCCCTTCCACTTTGACAACCTGTGGACATATAAAGGGGCGCAAGACCACTGATATGGCTCTATCTGGCAATGTAACAAAATTGAACCATCACTCGGTGGCCCCATTGCAAGCTAAACTACACGTGAATGTCAAATGTCCAATAAGAAACATGACGGTTTTGTATACTCATATTAAAGTAAACATCAAACACTTGTTTCGCCTTTAGTAAGTTGGATAAAGGTACTATTCCTTTGAAGCGTCAGACGCTTGCGGCTGACGCAGTGCGGCTGACGCAAGACACTGCAACAATGTAATCAATCGGAACCATTTCCTATGGTGCGTCAGCCGCTTGCGGCGACCGTCCGGCCGCTGCGGCCGTGCGGCCGTACCCCTTCACGAGCAGTATAGACGCAGCCGCAGATGCGAACATTGTGTCGTCGTGCGAGTATCGAAGTGTATTGTTGCCATCATGGGCGAAGCTAAAGTTTTATTTTCGGTTGTAAAAGACGAAAAACTGATGGAAAGTGTGTCTAAATTTCCTAGCATGTAGCATACATGACATAGCAAGCACTGTGAACAAAGATCAACTCGTAAATTAGAATGCTTGGAAAGAAATAGCGGAAATCGTGGAAAGAACATGTAATTATATTATATGTAATTAATACGCTACCAAGTATATGTTTCATTTATTTACATTGTGAAATGTGGCGTAGAGTGAACGGTTTGATAAGCCTAAAACATGTTTCCCGCTGTTCTATAACGTAGGATTTATTTTCGTAACTAGGCTATAAAAGTATTGTTTTCATATTGTTGTCTTGAGATGTATGGACCACTTATACACACTGTACGTTAATATTACAGTTATGTGTACATTTATGGACATAAATAGCAACCAAATTTCAATTTACTAGTACTATTCTTCTTAAGACTAGGCAATGCATTGTCTGTACATAAGTTTATAATGTAACATATTTTAAACAATGCTTACAATTCAATTTAATTGTGATCTTAAAGCAAATGGACCACATAGTAAAAACCATATGTGTAACCATGTAGCGAAAAGTATTTTTCTACTTCGACTACTGACATAGTAAAAAAATTAATTTCCTTTAAAAACTGTAGAAATAAAAATGCATGGCCTTGTGTACTACAATTTCGAACATTCATTGCGGTGATACAAGCAACCAACAAGATCTCGGGGACGAATCCACTACTATGGAGGAAGCTGATCAACCATCGAATATCCCCGACACGAATTATTCTTCGACATGCTTTGTGGACACGTCGGTAGGTTCAGTTCTCCTGTCGAGTAAACGTCAACGACAAAATGACAAACTTGTCAACTTGATGGAGAAGAGAAAAGTTGAGAGACAAGACATCATCAACAGACTCGTTGTGAATAACGATGATGAGGTCGATCTATTTTTTAAAAGTGTAGCTATGTCTGTCAAGAAACTAAGACCCGATTTAATAAAGGCAGCAAAAATGAGATCACTACAGATGGTTTTCGATCTGGAACATCGAAACACACAACAATTAATTTTTCCAGCTAAATCCGTCAGTATCACCTAGTACTAGTGTCAGCACTTGTGTCCTATCACCATCACCATCAAGTGTGCAACACTCTACCGAACATTTCTCATATGATTCCACTCAGTTTGAAACACCCACATCTTTTGGACGCTGTAACACTTAGAAAATAATACGAATTTTAATCCACTTAACTCATTGTTACAGCCTATTTTTGCTCTGGTGTAGTAGGATGTGGGTATTTGTTTGTTCGACACATCTTCACACCATCCTTAATCAAATCGAGGACAAAGTTAAACTGAGCAGTGTTCAGCCTGAAAAATTCGCGGAATTTCTTGTCGTCCTGCAGCAAATGTCGGTTAATTAGTGTTGTGTAACAACCTTCATGAAGTCTTGTTTGAAATAAAGGGTGTACTTTAGCATTTCCCTCATTACTTAATTGTTGCAGTACAATTTCTTCCTCCTCATTTTCTTCTAAAAATAAATACAACAATAATTGGCGCCCACTCATGTCCGCTCTCTTAAAGCTAGATGCACGCGATTGACGCTCACGGCTGACGCATCAGAGGAATCCTACCCTAAGGCACTATAAAGAGTGGGTATAATCGTCCGCCATTTTGGGTCTTTCGGAGCTGGCGCAAGCTAATCCATGCGCGCGCGCCACAAAAACCTGTCTAACTAAACTCTTCATAAATCTGAAACTATTCAGCCAAATGTGTTCAAAATTTTTGTATTGCATTTATGAACTATGCTGCCAATGATAATGTCCATCAACTTAATTTTCTGCAACTATCATATTATTTTTAAAAAATTTTAACAATGCCATGCTGACATTTGACAGGAAAATGCAGAGTAAATTATGGTAAGCGATAAACTTTTTTGTTATACGAGATAGATGGGGGGTATCAGCGAACAAAAGAAAAAGGATAGTATAAATTAACTTTCTATGCCCCTCATGACGATTTCCGCGAATCGCTGTTGTTTTGGCGGCAGGTAGAAGACAGAATATTTCGCGCGCGAGGCATGGTCTCGCTCAACGACGCGAACACAACTTCACTCTTAGTTTATATACACAATATTTACTATGTAAATGTTAGTTATATATATTTATTTGTTACTATGTTACTAGTTTGTAAAGTTACTTTGTACTATGTATTTAATTAGATAACATAGAACATAATTGTAAAAATAAGTATAGCCAACGTATAGTAATAAACCGCAAGACAACGGAACAAAGACTGAATCCAACATATGTACACATGTATTTTTACAGTAGTTCAGTTCACAAAGACAAATTCGACAAATTACATTTTAAAAACTGTTATTCATTTACATACTTCTATTTAACTAATGCTGTGTACCGAACATTTTATTTATTTATTTATTTATTTTTTTGCAGTTTAAATCGATCACCCGCGATTTAAGCTAAAGTTGCACATTTTGTAATATCACAAAAACTAATATTGAATATATTTGAAATTATGGTTTACAGCATTTTTTTATTCTTTCCAGATGCCATGTAGAAAATTGCGTAGCTATTTTATTATATGCATTAATCTATGACCTAAAATAGAGCATCAACCCAAAGCACTTTTTTCTGTGTAACAGTGGAAGAGATACTAAAATTAATTTAATTTTAAAATATGTACAAATTTTACAACAAGCAGTTATTTTGCGTACAATTTTAATACAGTTTCATCACTTAAAAAAAAAGTTTAATACAGTTTCATCACTTAAAAAATGTCGTTAATGCAAATTAGAATTATGACTTTTTTTTTCAGAACATCTTACATCTTTTATTTACATTTTCGTTTTAGTCCACTACAGCATAGAACCTCAATTATATCCCAAATGAATATATAACGTACAAAAATGCAACCGACACCTATATTTGAACTCATAACCCTTACAGTACCAGGCTCGTCCCTGAAATAGCTATCTGTGATCTGCCGCAACCGTCACATGAATTTTTAAGACAGTAAACAGCAATCATATAATGAACTACACTTGGACAGCATTAAGCAGAAAGGAACCAACCCACTAAAAGTAAAATGGGAGAAATAAACAGTCAAAGTTATATCAATAGCATAATTTTAAAACTGTATGAAACCTGTCCATGGTGACAATTAATAAATCAATTAATTTTTTTTTGTTTTTACACATATTGATATTATTATTTTATTAACTATTAGCTATAATATAAGTGTTTTTTGTGGGTTGGTTCCTTTCAGCTCTTTCACAAAACACTCCTGCGTTAGAATAATCAGAAAGGAACCAGTGGGTTGGTTCCTTTATTTGAAACATTCACAATGAACTTACCAGTTTATGTGCATGGACCAAACAAATACATTTTGTGTTTGTTTGTTCTAACCTCGTTCAGTAAAGAGTTACATAAAGCCATTTGAATATAGAAAAATGTCAAGCGATAATTTAAGAATGAGAAACTCTCACAAGTAACAATACACTATTTATTTCCAACACAATTAGCATGTTGATCTGGGAGAAAATAAGTCTAATGTTCATTGAATGAAAAAATTACTGAGTCATAGAAAATAATTTTTCGAATACTGATAAGAATGTTTGAGTAGGTACCTACATAGATAAACAAATTAAATGAACCACATGACTTTAAGGCACAGCAAACAAGCAACACTATTTTCTTGTTTTAAAGATCATCGTTATCAACATCAAAATCTAAAGGTGCACAATAGCCTTCAACATCATCTTCAACAGAACGACTGCCACTAAGAGACAAATAGAAATGCTTCGCATCACTAGGTATTAAATGCATGACTGACTTTATATCCTTTAATTTTGGAGCAGCTATGTCTTTCCCATTTGTCCACATTTGTACAAGGTTCTTTCTGAAGCTTCGTTCCTGCTTTTCTGGCCTTCCTTTTGATGGCTTTCTAGAAATATCAATTTCTTGATAGGGTGATGCAAAATCAGTTCTCGCAAAAATTGTAAGTGAATCTTCTTTCGTTATTTTGATTTCCCGGAAATGAAGCCAGTTAATCTTGTTACCAACTGCATCAACTTTTCTGTTAACAATTATTTTTTCAAGTTTTTCTGTGCCCCAAAAATCTCCTGCTTTCGTTCGTGTCACACAAAAAGGTTTCTTTCTTCTACATTTTTTCATCACTTCAACATAGTCACTTGGAAGATAAAGCCTTTGAACGTGTTTCAGAGCACATTCTATGTCACTAAAATCTGTATCATTCGGCAAGAAGCTGTGTCCTGAAACTAAATATTTAACACATATTGTATCTAGTGATGGGTAAGCTTCTAAACATGCTTTTAAGATTAAAATCATTTTGATGTTGCGGTTTTGCCCTCCGCATGAGTCGCACCACAAAATAAGATGTTTGATCTCAGTTCCTACATGCTGTTCAATGTGCTTTATTAAACAAGAGCCAATTTCTTGTGCCCCTCGTCCTGCCTCGATTTCAACCCATACATAACAGAAACCAGATTCAGTTTTGCATGAATGAACACCTGCATTATATACCCACAATTGTCTTTTGTAAAATATGATATTAGTTGGGATTCTGGGTAGTGGTAGGGTCTTTTCTAGGTCAAAGGTTATACATTCTAAGGACGCATTTTGTTTTGCTGCTGTGCTGTCATTTTTCAGCTGAAGTCTAGCCTTCATCCATGAATCCTTGTGTTTGCTGTGCTCTTCTTCTATTCGAGTTTTGGTTTCCCCAACTGTAGTAGATGCTCTTGCAGCATAGGAATCACAGATGTTACAAGTGTCCTTTTTTAAATGCTTGAACTTCAAGTTGAAATGTTTTAAGAATATCCTCCTATATGTAGAGAAACTCACTGGCTCGCTTGTCTCTTCTGTATACAGGTCATACATTTTTTGCAAGGTCATTTCTGGGGGAAGAAATTCTGAATCTGATTCTGCTCTCCTATAATGTGATTTGTATCTTGGTAATTTGTTAATGTGGGTCTTGACTTCCTGCAGTTTAACATTGTTTATCTTGTTTGCGCCACCTTGTACTTTTCCT
>PNEQ01128575.1:0-24469 GCA_003012365.1 Medauroidea extradentata
GCCCAATTTTGTGTTTTGAAACATTTTTTTAAAATACTCAACATCGCGGAATATGAAATTTAAACTTATATATAAAACAAACCATCTTTATTCTCGTATGGTAAAAAAAAATAAATTGTGTATCATTAATACTTTAGTTAATAAACGATTGCGAATTGTTATGTGTTTTTGAAGTTTTGAGGTAGGGTCCACAGAACCCATAAGTTCCAATAATTTTTTTTAGTTAGTATGTAACCTGCGAGCCACACCTCCACGCACCCTTGACGCACAGGTTTAAATAGTTCTTTAACATTATTAGCGTTATTTCGAAAGTTTGATGCAGAGGCAGTGTCCTCTGTAAAGACCTGGAAGCCTTAGTTCAGAAAATTATGTGCTGTTATGAGGGATTCTTATTGGAGATTATGTAATTTATGGTCGGCTAAAATGGTAATTTGATTATTTTGCTAAAGAAGTTCTCAGTCTCTTGTTGACGTAGGTTTTAACGTTAATTATGACGTTACCAGACGGGTTTAAGATTATTTTGTCGGTCATGAGAAGAGTTTTACGTTTTTACTTGGATACGCCAAAATACCATTTGTAGTTGGACAAGAGGCATTAGGTTTGAATTTATTTATGTTATGTAACCGTCCTTAAGGAATTCTTAAAGAGTCAGAAGCAGAGAATTTTTAACGTAAAAGCTTTGGAAATTATTTTGTTCATTAAATGTGTTGTGTGAACCGAATAAGGTTGACGTTTATTCATTTACAATTTTAGTCTAAGCTCTCCCTGCTGTTTAGTCATAAGAGTTTTAAGTTTTCTTCCTCTTATAGTTTGAAGATGTCAGCCCATAGTGAATAGTATTCAGGCCTCGTGAGTTAAAAGTACCGTACTTGATACGGACGATCACTGTACACCTTATGTTATTTTATTTCTTTTTGTAACTACTGCTTCTTTCTAAAAGACCCTGGTTCCACTTGTATAGCTGTAGCGAGTATGAGTATCTCTACCTATGTTGGATTGACGCACGTAAAACAGAGTATACTTGTAGTCGAAACATAACTAAGGTAAGTAACCCCAAAGCATGGCATCCTGGCCTGCCATGCATGTGTTATTGAAAGGGTTGTTAGTGATTAATGGCCAGGTGGTGGAGAAACCCCCTTGTTGAGTAGGTTACGTGCCATCGTCCACAGATCTCTTCCACTCCATTAATTTCATTTAACTGTCATCTTCATCAGCTCCCCTATATTGTGCATCCTTTATTTTTTTGTCATACTTTTTAACAATGGCCAGGAAATTAGAATATAGAACAATAGGAATAGATAATTGATACGAATCAATAATCTACGTAGGAATCAATAATAAGTACCGAATTTAAAATTTTGAAAATTCACCATTCCGAAATGAGAATATTCTATCTTGAAAATTCTTCACAACCTAATATTAAACAATCACAAGCCTTAAGTCACAACAGACAAATGATGTTAGGCCTACAAAATGCAAATATACTTTTTAACAGTATGTTACAAATCCACACTGAACCAAAATCATTCTACGTTAAATTTTTTGCATTAAATATGTTGTAAATCAAGCAAAAGGTGGCGAATTACTCTAGGAGACAAAGGCAATTTTTATTTAGCAATACACAAAATAACCTCTGACAAAATGTAACCACTTTCCACAAAAATGCCAATTATACATATTACTGCTCTCATTCCCGTATGGCTGCTAAATTACTTCTGAGAATGAGTTGATAACCTAATATAATATTTAGTACAATGTATGAAAAATTAACTCTTTCTTGTGTGCATGTGTGTGTGAGTGAAAAAGAACACGGACACACTGCAGGTAAACATCTCAGATATACAGGAAAATTGCAAAAATTCATAAGCCTCAGTATGCTCTGCAAGTTGACAAATGCTGCACCAGTGTCGTGGCTGTGGCAACGGACCTTCGTAGAGAGAACTGATAGAAAAAGAACAGGTAGCAAATGCTTGATGGCAAGTACGGTTGGTATCAATGCTTCATATAAAAGTTCATGCAATGGATGCATTCTAATCTCGTGTACAGGTTATGTTGCATTATTATTCTTTCATCATGTAATCATTAGTATTTTGTTAAAGAATTATTTTAAAAAATAACTCAATCTTGTCATCATATTTAATTTATTTGGAGGAAATATGTTTGCTAACAACAGTGCACCGCAACAATACATGTACTGATTTTCATTTTCCAGTTGTGTTATTTTTGTAGGGGTAAGATTTTTAAACTTTAAATATAGGTAAACCAAACGTTGTTTGGAAATATTTTTCGCAGACTGACAAACTGTGGCAAGTCAACTGTAATATTTGTAATGCTGATGTTCCAAGAACTGGGCAAACAACAGGAACATTCAATACATCAAACGTGCGGAACCACTTAGCCCAAAAACATCCCACTGATCTAACCAGTCCTTCGGTGGTGACTGTTAATTGCTCCGCTGATGTACCTCAGAAGAGTTTGTTCAAACACACACGTGTCAAAGATGCAGTGGGAAACCAGCAACAGACACTTAACAATACACTACCATTTATTTCCTGTTGATGGGAAAAGGTATAAACAGATTACAAATGGTTTGGTGGAGATGGTAGTTACAGATTCGCAACCATTTAGTATTGTTTAAGATGAAGGTTATAAGTCGGTAACCATTGGTTATCTTAATCGTAAGAAGATGTATTGATTACAGAGTTAAACAGGGCTTTTAAAACAAACAAGATTTATTGCATGTAAGAGATATTCTTTTGAAGGTTATGTGAAAATATTTGGTGGTTGGTTGTATGATGTTTCTATACTTCCATACATTATTTTGCATAATTGGTTAGAAACCTTTGTTAAATATATTAACACAAATTTGTACGTAATAGTACATATCTTGAGTAATGGTAATTAAATACATATTTTTATTTCTTCTTAAAAAAAATAAAACCTACGATGATCAAGGCATCTGGATTGAAAAGTTGTTAATATAAATTTTAGGATTACGTTACATGTTTTTCGATACATTTGTATATTATAATACCTATTGTAGGTTATGTTATTGTTTCATGATTGTGTAATGTTACACATAAAGGTTCCTAGATTAATTAAATTCTACTTTGATTTTCTTCCATATATCTTCTTACTGCTTCCAAGTTAAGGCTACAGTTTTTTTTTATTCTATGATACGGACGTATTTTTCAGCAAGAGATATTAGCATTCCTGTTTCCAAAAAAACTAATTTTTCGGCACACAGCCACTTATCTTCATCCATTACGTATACAAACACCGATAACCAGCACAACTAAATAAACAAATAAAATGCTTCACTGCAGCCGATCACAAGCTGATATGTCATTGCATGGTTGCCACATTTACCTTAACCTATACTTAGCTGATTAAAGTACATTGAGAAACACTTCAGATTTAATCACCACTTAATCAATACATAGGTTAATATAATCATAGGATCAGCTAACCAAGGCTTTAATCAGACATTGAGAAACCGGCCCTAACTGAAGTAACACAGTATTTACAAGAACCCATTGAGCCATATAACAGTGACCTAATGTTTTACTGGCAACTATCCCCGAGACAACTCCCTAAAACAATTGCACAGAAATATCTCAACCGTTCCTACATCAAGTGCAGAATCTGAGAGATTGTTTAGTGTGTAAGGACTCACATGTGAAAGACAAAAGAACCAACTTTCTTCTGAAAAGTTAAATGTGCTTGTTTTTCTGAAAAGGAACACAAACAAAATGGATTTTAAATATTAGTATAGTTTTACAAAGTAGTCATGCTGGAATTCTTTGCTATCTATCGTGTTATATCACTGTAACTAGTGAGAATTAGGTTTTAGTTTTTTTAAGTTGATTCAGCTAGTAGTCACCTTGAAAATTGTATGTCCTTTCTTAGTGTCATTTAAAGTTCAATACATATGCTAGTTTAAAAAGAAACATATTCTTGTTATTTGCCAGCTTGAACTCAATTTTTATTACAAATTAGTTGTCATAAAAACTATTTTAATCCAAACTTAAAAATAGGCAAACATAGAGAGTGCTGTACTTTTTCCTTTATCGGATCAGAATATCGGAATTCGATAGGATTTTTCTTGATTTATCGGATTTCGGAAATATCCGGTACACTAAACCCCCGATTTTACAAACCCTGGATTTAACGAAGGTAGCGATTCTACAAATACAATCTCAGGAACCCTCAAAAAATTACAAAATTCTATGATAAAAAATATTGTAAGGAATTACACTGACAGTGAATAAAACATATATTATCAAATTCATGGCATTAAAATATGAATTGTAGAGTTGTAGTAAGTTACAATATTAAAAATTAAAAAAATAGTGAAAATCCATTTAAAAATGCGGCAATGAAACCGCGTGACGCCGCCGCCTGTGCCAAGCCGGCCGGCCTGTCTCCATCAACTACGACGTATTAGGAGCTATATTGAGGTCGTACTATAGCCGCCAAGATCCAGCACATGCGCACATGCTCATTTATCTATAGTACAGCCTCCACCTAGGCTATTTCACGACGTCTTATATCTCTCGCCTCGCGCCGAATGTGTTTACGTTTTTACACGAACCCTATAAATAATAGCGTAAAATTATTTTCTCTTTATTGGGTTAACACCATACGTGCTTAAAATTTTTTAACTTGGTGCATAATTTGCTTAAACAATGCATTACTGCATGTCATACGTGCATTTCAAAAGTGAGCACGATAATAGCGCTACCTATTAGCCATGTGTAGAAACATTTGTCTCCAAAAGGGGTATGTCGAACTTGTAAAATAAATAGACGTTCGTGTATTATGTAATCCTGGAACTCCTAATTTATTTTCACAGCACATTCTGGCTGTGAAAGTGATTATTTGCAACCACTTATACATGTGATTCTCGACTATTTTAGGTAAGGACGTCACAAAATGGCGTTTTTGAAACATTGAACGTCAGTATGTGCTATGGTGCCATTGTCTATCTTCCATGTTGTGAACGTTCATACAGTTGTGCTATCTGTCCACTCTGCACGCTACTATCAAAGTTCAAATACAATTCATCAAACGTCGAGGGATTGTTTTAACGTTAAGCTATATAAAACTTCGCAATGAATAAATACATCCGTTTTTTTCTTCTTTCTTTGGTAAATAATTTACAAGGACATTGTGCTAGTAATGAATGCCTACTTTTTTTTCCATTAAACGCTACGCAGATTGGGTTATTAGATTGTGAGAAGGCAATCTGCAGCTTGGTTTTGTCATTTTTTTAGGAGAATAGTCGGTCATATCTATCGTTTAGCGGTGTTATTTTATCGTAAAACGTCTGCCTATTGATATAAATTTATATTTCAACTATCACTTGCGTTATTTTTCTGTTAAATGCTACAGAAGTCTGGCTATTCGCTCGATAGAAGACACTCAGAGTCTCGATTTTCTAATTTTTTTAGGACAAGGATTGGTCATATCTATTGTTTAGCAGTGTTCTTTTGATAAGACGTCTGCCTATTGATATAAATTTATATTTCAACAATCACTTGCTATATTTTTCTGTTAAATGCTACGTACGTTGGGCTATTCGCTCGCAAGAAGACACTCAGAATCTCGATTTTCTCATTTTTTGGGGACAAGGGTCAGTCATTTCTACTGCTCAACAGTGTGACGTCTGGCTACCGATATCAATTTATCTTTACATTATTACGTTAATTAATTTCCTGCATAATGCTACGGAAGTCAGGGCCCGACTAGAGATACTTTGCAGAAAAAATGCAATTTTAAAATTTTATGTTAGGGTGCAGGGGGGAAGGGGGGGCGAAATAAGCTGCTATCGATTTTACGAAAGTAGCGATTTTACGAAAGTAGCGACTTTACAAATGCGATGAGAGGAATCGTGAGTATTCGTAAAATCTAGGGTCTAGTGTATATTTCGTATCGGACCATCACTAGTTACATAACAGCTTCAGCTACTTTTACTACTTCAAATTGATTATGTTCACCTCCAGACCTTCAGCAACTGACAGTATGTGTGGAGTGGACAGAGACAGTAAGCAAGAATGTAGCAAAATAAATAAGAAACCGAAGCAAGTCCTCCCTTTTTATGACATCAAGCATTTGTTTTTCCTCCTTCCAACTTGTAAAGCATTTTCCTTTCTCAATATTTTTGCTTGTGCCTAGCTGGTTTACACACACCACTCTCCTACAAGACAGAAGTGATAGTGACAAGTGCAATTATTATACGTATGTTAATAACACAGCTGAAACTGTTACTTTACCTGTTTCTAAACATGCACAAAAGTAGGGTAATTGCAATAAAATTTCAATAAAAATGCAAAATTACTTATACAATTGTACTTGCAGGTGACTAAGGAGGGGGGGGGGAAATTAATTAGACATTTTTAGCACGCTTGCACTATCTCATGTTTTGCTGGCCAAGCTAGTTTCCCTGAGGCCAGTTTTGCTCATCTTCAAGTACAATCCTAACTACATAATAATAATAATAATAATAATAATAATAATAATAATAATAATAATAATAATAATACAGTGCATAAGTACTTACAGAGTAGTACTCGTTGATAGAACACACACAAGAATGTGTTCGTTCTTTCTTGTGTGTGTTCTATCAACGAGTACTATAGGTGATTCGAGATAAAGTGAGCACTCAAAAAAGCCCTGATTAATTTATATTTTCTGCCAGTTTATATCTTTCCGCGGTATGTAAACGTAAACATTGCCACGTGCTTTAATTTACATAGGCTTGTACAATGTTTACATCTACATTACACTGGGCTGAAAAAGTTAACAATATCTACTCATTAAACACACGGGTGTTGAATAAAATGTATAACCAATAGTAATCTTAGTTATAAATACCTGCGAGTTAACGTCTTTTAATACTGGTTTCTGTGCATCGACTAATTTATACAACCCGCACTATTGCCGTTACGTATCTCGTAAATATGTACACATGAAAATCAAATTTATAACTCAAAACCGCCACAAAAAAAACATGCCATAATGACACATGCAATTTAAGAATTCCAACCTGTTCAGTTATATTGCCATGAACAACGACGCACTCAACAAAAACAACGTATTTTCTTAGTGTGTGAAACAAAAAAAATTGATGTTTCTATATCAAGATACTCATGTCTGCGATCGTAACTCATAACAACTTACATATTACCAATGAGGAAACAGTCACTTCTAATACTTTTGAATGTGTTTTGTCAGAAACCCATATTTACTGCACGACAGACAAACACAACAACGCTCTCCTCTTGTACCGTCCGGTACCGTCATTGAACGCTTCCAAGCTAAGTGGCGAAAACCTGACTTTGATGCCACCTGTCGGTGAAATAATTGACTACGTCAGAGTGCATGGAGCTAGACGCCTTTCGCTAACGAATGTTGAATTTGAACTGCCCGGATTAAATCACTTTCTACTGGCGCCGTTTAAGTAAACTTATACAGGCAGTAAGTATGTCAATATTATCGTAAATAAATATTTTATAGTATATTAAATACGAAGAGGTCGGTTCCATTTGATATTCTTTCAGTAATGTTGTATTTAAATATAAAATACACGGAACTACATGCGATAATTCGCTGCCAACTGTATAAGCAGTAATGTAACTGTTGTCTATGTTGAATTATATGCAGCAACGGCTAGTGATTTTTTTCAAAGGTTAACTCTTTAGTGCTCACTTTATTTCGAATGACCTATACTCTGTAAGTATTTGTGCACCATGTTGTATTATTATTATGTAATTAGTAAGCCTAGTGGCCTCTTCCCCCCAAATCAAGAACAATTCTGTAATACTTGTGCACTTACACCTAAATGTTATCGTAATTAGTATTTAGTAGTCTGGCAGCACTTCCCCACCGTTCACTTTGATTATAGGGTATTTAATAACGTTTCAATTTCACTTAAATATAACTTTGGAAAAAAGTTGTTTTGAATTACTTTAACTACAAAGTTTCATTCTCATCACTAGGGTTCTCTAATCACAAGGAAACTGTAAAACCTATACTATTGTGCAACGTATAGCTGTGTGTATTAAGCTAAAGTTTCACAAATAAGAGTGTTTTTGCAAAACCTCTTTACTTTTACCCTATTACAGTATATGGAGTTGAGCAAAATTGTGTTTTGACATACCAAAATAAAGTCTTTAAACACCAAAGGAAAAAATCAAGTGAGATATATTTCAGTAAAGAAAAATATTGGCTCTAAAATAAGAATAAAACTCAAAATTTCAAAAAGTTTAAAAAATAAAACTACCTCCCAGCTTTTCATGGAAGAAATAATTGTAATAATTCACCAAATCTCAGTGAATCTAGACCGTAACTTATCTTCTAATATTATGTCTAAGTTAAATTGTTTTGGTTTCCTTTTGTATTTTATTTTACACTTTAAAAGGAAAGTAGCTCTATATAATCAACCATAGATTTACAATAACGTGGACCAAAATCTGACCTGGTTCAGCTAAGCGTCACCTGGGGCTCAGGGATGTGCTGAGCATCAACCTGGATGTTGGTGACATGATCGTTGACTGTACCGTTCACCTGTACCTCTTCCAAACAGGTGCCACTGTCTATACTCGCTGCACTGTACAGAGTCTTGTCTCCCTCCAGACCTGCAAGTAGTACACATTTCCATGTCAGTCGAGATGTCAGTGCACTACAGCTCTGCCACTAACTACAGTATTTTTTAAACATAACTACTGCATTCAGCATACTACAAACACAGGTGTTTTATACTTGAGGAGTGTCACAGGCTCACAACAGAATGGCCTATGAGGCTAGGAGGTAAATAATGCAGAAAAACAAATCAATCAAACACCAAACAGCTCAAAACAACAATGACA
This sequence comes from Medauroidea extradentata, assembly GCA_003012365.1. NCBI lineage: Eukaryota > Metazoa > Arthropoda > Insecta > Phasmatodea > Phasmatidae > Medauroidea > Medauroidea extradentata. Next base: position 8,871 of record PNEQ01128575.1, read on the forward strand.
TCATTATTAAAATTGAGCGACCTGCAGTACCAGACACTGCTGAATTCTCCCCGACTTCTACATTATTAAATGTCAACATCTTGCAAAGTGTTCAAGTGGGAAAAAACCATACTTTTATATTTGAATGAAATTGTATTAATTTTGTATACACTATGAGGGAGCACATTTTCTTCTAACAAAAAATATGCAGCTCTGCCAGTTTTCCCATAACAGTATTTCAAAGTCAAAATCTGCATGTTATTACTGTACTTCATGCACTCAGTAAAAACCAATAATCATAACAAAATGAAATAGTTCACATTAAAACTACAAGTCATGGGGCTACGGCTTGAAGTAAAACCCACTACAAACTACATTTGTATTTAAAAAGAAACTTCTGAAATTTGGAACAAAAATTATTTGTAATTAGCGTGGCCTCGGTGCGAGCATACAACCCTACACCTCCCGGGCCCAGAATAATTATCTTTACCATCCCCCCCCCCCACCTTGCCCTTCCCGCTTCCAATCTAGCTTACGGGCATACAAGTAGAGAGCAGACAGGAAATTAACTGCATTTACACCAGTCATTTGGGCCAGGAGGAGTTTGCCTGCAGTTCTACTGTACTTCTCGCTACAGCTTCTTGTCTTATGTGTTGTGCAGCCTTTTATTGGCTGCCACTACTAACTTCTGCCTTACATGGAACATCACCAACATTCTCAACAAGAGAATCAATCGGCTAGTTTCAGCTGTCACCAGGCAGCCCTCGCCCTTGCTACGAGCCTTGTTTTGTACTAGGTGGCAGTAGATAAACTGTCAGCAAGTTAAACTACCTAGGGTACACGCTGAGGCTGTGATTTGTTGTTAATAATCAAAGCTACACCTTAATTCTATTTTGTCTGTCCTCTTCTCTCCCTTCAAACCCCACCTCCTCCCAACCCTCGGGATCCAACCCAGGATGGACCGAGGTGGACAAATTGGTCAGACCATTTGTCACCCACCAAGGTGATCTGGGTTCAGTTACCGGCAGGGTCAGTCCCCGGATTTTCGCATGTGGGAATAATGCTAGGCAATGCTGCTGGTTGGCCGGTTGTCTTGGAGATTTCCTGTTTCACTCGCCTTTTCATTCCGGCGCTGCTCCATACTCAACTTATGTAACCTCTCACCAGTGCTAAAGACCACAATGTTGAGCGCTGACCAAAATCTGCCTTTGTCTCTCTCTCCAACCCAGGACCTTTCGCTTCGAGGCAAATATTGGTTTCCCATTTCGCTTTCTCAGTCCTTCAAGCATTTCCCACAGCATCTAGGGCTTGCGTCACTGGTTCGTACCTGGGAATGCTGACGCTTCTGAACAGAGTAATCCGATCGCAGCAGCAGAGGACCGCAATACCGCCCCTCAAGTCATTACGCAGCTCACCTGTTGGAATAGTCAACACCTTCAAACGGCACTGTTGATCGGTCGAGCAGAGATCACCAACTCGCTCTTCACGTCATATTGAGGCACACCCACTGAGATAGTCAACACCTCCGAAGTGGCGGCATCTATTGCAAATATTACAGGGGTTGAGGTCGCCACCACGCGCCCTCAACATTCCACAATGACAGCAGGCACCAGGACGCAACAGCGCAGGCCTCTTGGAAGATGCCCACAGAACATTAATACAGATATTTCGCAGCAAACCCTCAATGATCCATTACTTTCAAAACTCATTCCGGCCTCTAGATGAGAACACCTATCCAGATTAATCCACGAAACACCCATGTAACCCCCCCCCTCCAAAAGAGGGTGAGCAGGTAGTATACAGAGCAGGTCGACTTGGCACAGGGTAGGAGAACCGGTGGGCAGGGTCCTGCTGCTCCTCGCACATACACAGTTCAGAGGGATGCTGCCACAGTCTAAATCCCAGTACAGGCCGGTGCATAACTTAGGTAAACCGACTGAACCACCAGAAATATCAGGGACCACGTCCAGCATCAAAAAATCTCATACAGAGAGCCACATGCAGAGACAAAACAGAGAGCATCAGGAAGATACTAAAACCTACCTACAACTGAAGACTCAAATTTTTCTTGACGAAATCAGACATTGCTCAGTGGAACAATATCCTGACGCTACGGTGGTTTGATATGCTTAATGCAACACCATTTCATTCATTAAAGAAATCTTTGTTTTTAAATAATTGTAACACCGGCATTTTCGATAAGAGTACTGTATCTAGGCTACTGCCTTTAGTGTAGTAGAGTCTCTTCTGCGGTCACTCTGAGTGACCATCCACTGTTGCAGACTAGTTTATGTGACATCTCCTCGCGGGGTGATGCCCGCGGTTCAACAATGGGATGGTCCCCTGGATCTACCTCCACTAAAACGGCCACCTACTGAGGGTCTGATCCGTAAAAGGGGCAGATGTGGGATGGTGGTATCGCTGGTGGGACTCTTCCCACTGATCAAAGTCGGGGAAGACCCATCTTCCCCAGGCCTCCGCCTGCTCTCGCTGCTCCTTCCTCTGCTGGGCCGCCGCTTCCCTCTCCTGTTGTCTTGCAGTGGGAAAGAGGGCCTTCCCAGACACTTGGTGGGGCTCGTCTACCTTCTCGGAGTCAGGGTTCGGGACAGATTTGGCTATGGGGCTCCTGCTATGTGCGACCTCCCGTGTCTCCCGTCGGAGGCGCCTCGCCTGCCAGACAGCTTGGGGTAACCTGGTCCGGTGCCTATCGCGGGAGTGTTGGTCAAGCATGGAGGTTACACATGGAGGTGGATGAGAGGACAACAACTAACACCACACCTGCACTAGGGGGAGGGGGGGGTGTCAAACCCCTTTCGGGAATCGCTGGGGCGACAGAGGCGTCCAACCACCCTGCACACAAGACGAGCGCGGGACCTGAGCCGACCGCCGCACACCCGGCTAGACGTGCTTCCACGCTCACCATAGTCTGCCAGCATCCGACCAGGTCCTCCGCAAACCGGGCGAGCCTACCACCTCTGTTTCCCTCTAACTGGGTGTCACTTCCTCGCACAGGAAGCTCAGGGACCACACCACCCAGGCAAGCGGGTCACTACGCCACACTAGGCGAGCGCAGATCTTCCCACCACACTGGGCAAGTGTGAGACCCCGCCTAACCACCGTACACCCGGCAAAACGTGCTTCCACACCCACCGTAGCCCAACAGTGCCGGCACGACGTACCCCGAGCTTCGTCCACCAGGGCTTGGCACTCGTCTCCTCCCCACTTGGCCCTAGCTGACCAGTTTCCTCATGAAATGATGGCGATAGAAGGGAAGCTAGATGAGAAGATACCTGGGGATTGTTGGTTTCGCTACTACAGGAATGACACCAATCCAGATTACCTCATTTATTCTGACAGTCACGAGTGCCCCCCTCGTTCGATCACCAGAACTGTCGCCTAGCCTTGACCCAGGACGGGTCCCAAACCCAGAAACTCGTGAGAGCTCCCCTTGCTGACAGACAAAGTCCCCTTAAGTCCTCAAGATGTTGCTCATAGTCACTGGGCTCCCAGCCCTCAAACAATACAACAATGTCCCGGAATTGCCTGATGATAACTACTAGCTAGCTGGCTAGCTGTCCTGCTAGTCCCGGGAGATGTTACCTTGACCTGGTAGTTGTGGAACAAGCCCCGCTCCGCGGCTCTAATACTGCTTATATACACGCTCGGGAGGGCAAAGTAGGGGATGAAGGGGTGAGCACTGGCCACGCCTGCCTGTGCGCGCTTTGGCGCACGCAGCCTTCTCCCTCCACACCCCTCACCACAGGCTCGCCGGCCCAGCGGCAGAGGGGTGGAAGAACAGCCTTCTCGGTGCACACGTCCTCGGCCGGCCGCCAGCATCCGCCGCCAGCATCCACCCCCAGGCATCCCATCACACTCCACCGCGCCACCACACACGTGTTTTAAAACGGTAATGCTGGCGCGCGGATGTAAACCACTCTGGTGCGGGGAGGGAGTTGCCTAAAAAAACTCCCACGTTGCGCCCTAACGGGCCGCAACATAATGTATCACGTACAGAATTTTTTTCCCCCCATACATGATTGGAAGCTGCCGTAATTTTGCTACTACAGTAATTGGGCAGATGTGTGCCATATTAAAAAAATGTGGCATTTATTAGTCACATGTATAAAGTAAAACATCTTTGGGCATGAGCAACTTACATACACAAATAGGCTCGCACTGCTGCAATCTTTAGACCATTCCTCTCACCCTTTGTTAGTCAACGTGTACGTCTGACCGGCGATTGCCCAACATGAGATCTCAACCTTAAAGAAAGTCTGGTAACTTGCATAGACTGGTGCACAACGAATGAACACAGTATTCCATTTATAGCATTACAAACGCATTAGGACATATCATAGCGTAAGTGTGTCAGTGTACAACAATAATCAAATACTCTCGTAAACAATACCTGCATATGACTCAATGGCAAATGGATACAAGTAACGTAGAAGTAAGTGTGAGATAACTAGTTAAGCATGAGCACATTAGGCTACACTACTTAGTTGAAATGACTAGGCAAAAGTGGGAGGCATGGAGACAGCAGTTTCAGCAAGGTTATGTTCTCTGTCTGCCCAGCTGTGCAGTTGCTAGTGTTGCCACACATCAGTGGCTTTCTGGCTGGAGTCCGGCTGACATGACTCGCAAACTAATAACAAGAAATATATAACCCTAGTCAGTCTTCGTGCTTTCCCGATAAGGCCTGGTGCTACCAATACGCACCAAAATATGGTACTCATTGCTCTCTATTTTTACATTCTTTAAAATACGAGAATTAATTATAATACGGTGTAAATTTCTTCAGAAAAAAATCAGACTATTAAATGGAATTATTAAATTCTTTAAATGCCTGTTTTACACCATTAACAGAAACTCAAACTTATAGTAAAAGAAAATAAAGTTTTATTTTTAAGGGAGTCTAAATAGGGTATTTCGGTTACTGCAACAAGAAAGCAACTACCGTATTTCATCGCACAATCGTTGCCATTGCGTAATCATTGAATCTAATTTTTGAGATGACAGAAACTGTAAAAATACTTTCATTGCATAATTGTCGCACTGCAATGATCTGTTTATGTTTCTGCAACAGAGATGTTAACTACGCTCAAGTATGAAGTACGACAGTATTAGAACAAAATGGTTGCTGCAAGAATTGATTATAGTTAGTTCCAAAATATTCTACTGGAATGAAAGTGAATCATAGCATTACTAGTTCAACAGTCTGCCATCTTGTGTGTTCGTCTTGCGCATGGACTTTCCCAACTGAATATAGTATATCTATCACAACGCAAAATAATAACAAAGTTTGTAAACACTGCAATGGTAATAAACTGTAGCGGACTCGCAGAAGCTGAAAACAAAAACTTCAAGAGAAACGGAACTTAGAAACGAAAATTGATCGGTTTTCTAAAAACAAAAGTGTCTATTTACCGGTAAATACTGCTAATCACGAAATGTGTTCCCACCAAATGTGCGTATTTAATTATGAACGAAACTAACCTAACCTGCAACATCTAGTAAGTTATAGAAATTGTTATCGATTTCATACGTCATTAGTTCCGCCAAAAATATTGAGTTACTTTAATACAAATAGGGTCAGAGAAGAAAAACGTTGGTTTAAAAATTTTTTTTTAACCACTGGGATTTTCCTCAAATAAAAGTTGCACCTTCGATTTTTTGCATCCAATTAGGCAAAAAATATGCTACGATTATGCGGTGAAATACGGTATGACAGATTTCTTGGTAACCGTGGATTGTTGTAGTTTCCGCAAGGCTCGTCTGTATGTATGCAAAACTGAAATTTAAAAAAACATTAAATTAGGCTCCAGTGACAGTCCAAATACTGTCCGTTCACATGAAAGAACCCAACACATTTTAAACACACTTTCAAGAAAATAAAATTTTTTCTATTTACATAGTTTTTATTTAATTGCATTTGCTCATAAATGTGATTACATAAAATTATATATGAACTGAATTAAAATGAAGACTAATTAAGAAGTTTAAATACTGCTCAGTAACACTAAGATATTGTGTTGTGTATCGTCTTTGTAACGGCAATGATGAAGGCTGGCTGCACAGCCGGCAAATGGTCTACAGAGGTATACATACTGCCCCGTCAGAGGTAACCAATAACTGACGACTGTGCTGTAACGCAGCTCATTCTAACAGAGCAATGAAACTCTATCTCTGTCTTGGTTCTCCACACTGCCACATACTGCACTTTTGGAGCTTAAATGCTTTCTCATCGAGCCTGACACAGGGTGTGGCTGACAATGACAGTGCTGCATGTTTATTGATAATGAGCCACAACTTGATAGTAAAGGTTTAATACTTACATTTTCAATATAAATAGTCTCAGCAGTTTGTGACATGGGATTACCGGTAACCCAAATTTTTCAGACAGAATTATTTACCTCAAACCTTGATTTTCGTGTCCAACCCACATCTCTATTTTCTTATTTTGTTTTTGAGAAAATATGTGCTAGTGGTACATGGATAAATAAGGTATTTACACACATAAAACACTATAACATCAGCTTACAGTGTTATACATGTTTTGCTATAAACAATTTTTAATGATGTACAGTTGCCTCTTCTGCAAAAAGCAACAGCTTGAGCCATTGCATTATGAAACACTGTATTTTGAGTTCACAAATCTGTTGCATTTTGAAGAATGTGGTACTCACATCGTCCCATGTGGAAGCCAGCCTCACTGCCAGGTACCAATGTGCTGTGCTGAGAAATATCTCCAACAACTTGCTTCCTATGGCCAGATGCCAACTGTGCAGCCACTCGCAAGTTTATGTTGTCCGAGCTTGCACTCTGAGCTCTCATTGGCCGCACCTTTCACAACAAAAATTACAACATGCTCAACCCTCCAATTTTCTTGCCAGATGGTGGGAAACAATACCAATAACTGTAATTTACCATTGAAGAAAGTATTTTTTGCAATTTTATGACCTAGGTACTTTACAAAATCAATATGAAGAACCAAAATAAAAATAGGTACATTAACTGTATGTTTGTACACACACTTTCTACCAAATATTTAATAATGAGGAGGAAAAAGGCATCCATGCTTGTAAACCCAACAACTCTTGTGATAAGTGAAGATAATCTACTAGAAAGTTCATGCACGTACCTCAATCCAAATTTGGGTCATGCATTAAATAAACTATTAATAAATAAAGTATGATAAATAAATAAAGTATGATAAATAAATAAAGGCACAAAAGCCATTGGCATTACCCCCATATTTCTCAAGGCTTAAAAATGACGACACACTATTCCAACCATGGATACCATCAATCTGACTTACATTTACTCCCACTCCTTCTCCAAAGTTGATGTTCTCAGTGCTGTGTGCCTTATGCGAATGCACCAGTTCTTTGTGTGCATCTTGCGAGGTCAGAGACATGGAGGGCCTGCTGACCTGGCTCAATGGTGGGGGCATGCGAGATGAGGGAGGCCTTAAAATCAACTCAGGGCCACCTCCATAAATACTCAGGAAGAACCTCCAAGTCTCCTCCGAAAACTGGCCATAGTCAGAACCTGCAAAACAAACAGAAAGGTACCACAATACAGTATCCATACAGCATAACCTATATATTACGACTCCTCACAATTCCCAAGAATAAGCTCATCAATTTGCTATAGTACATCTGCCTGAACTTTGGAAACCAAATAAGCCTGAGGGCAAACTAAAGAAGCATGGTAGCTAGGCATCGCCAGAGTGGTTAACTGCTATTCAACATATATGAAAAAGGCTTTGACCACTACGTTAACTCATTAAACAGACAGAATGTAAGTACCCACAGGCTGGTACTTCTTTATTGTTACACACACATAAAGATGAACACATGTTGAGGCCAGGGAAGCAAACTAGGGAGTGGCGGGAAAATTCAAATTGAAGAGATGTGGGGATAAAAGGCTATAAAGGTGCTATGAATCTGATCATCTGATGTTGAGTCCTGGGGGTTGTCGACATTTGGTTATGTATTGATGAGCCAGTTTCCAGCACCTTAGTTCAGAGCTATTGTGAGGGTGATAGGGTTCTTACTACTTTGGTGTTGTAACACGAGTCTAAGTTTTGTTTATGTGATGCAGCATGTGTTGCAACTGGTTTGTCAAGTAAGTCCACTTTACTAGCTACTGCTTGTAATGTGTCTGCTGTAAATGCAACTGCAAAATTATGTATGCACCGGTACCAGGTTTATCAAAATTAGTTGTGATCTACAACTTTTAAAAAACGTACAAATCTTGTTACAATAAATTATACAATTGAAGAATTTACTAACTACTTTTAACAAAGGTACAAATCTTGTTACAATAAACGATACGACTGAAGAATTTACTAGTGTGTTAGTAAAATGTTTTCCTAACCAACGGGTGGGGATAACAGATGTAATGAACTGTCCTCTAATTACACTATTATCAAACCATAAACAGTACTGAACTATACGCAAGCACGACAAAAGCCACATAAACTCAACACCACATGTATCAATAGACACGTCACAATGGCTACAATACGACGAAACTTTCTTCTGAGAAAATTAAGTACTGTTTTTATTTTGCTGTCTTACATAAAATATAAATTACTAAACATTTTTAATATATTATGAGAAAAATTATGTGTGAAAACCACAAACAAGTCAAAATTAACTATTGATAACAAAAAATATGTATATGGCTGCAGTATTTCATGAAAGCCTAACATCAAAACAGCGTGTGTTAAACAGCAGAGGAAAAAGGTGTAGCTATACAGTAGTACTTTTTGGTTGCTTGTGATGCCCATCTATTGACAACATTGGCAGACACACGGCTCCCATGGGCGAGGCATCTCTGCATACAAAGAGAAAAGTACAGCAGAGAAGAGAGATCACGCAAGAGAGAAGCGGCGTTGAGGAACATCTGACAGGTCAATGACCCAGCTTGCGTTCTGCACCGACCGCAGTAATTATTATTTTTTTCTTTTTTTCATTATGAAACACTTTACTCGAGAGTTGAGCTCTTACAACCTGTTGTACTAATGCAGAATGCTGTTTACAATATTTTTATACATTTCTGCAGCTGGTTTACAACTACAGTCGAACCCTGCTACGACGACATCGGCAACTACAACAACAACGCAACTACGACAAAATTCTCGAGAATTATCTCTTGTCGTAGTTGCGGGGCTCCACTGTACTGAAATTCTTATTCTTACAGTTCATGAAAATCTGTACATTCAAGCAAAGTGTTTGTACAAACTAAATGTTGTACGAATGGGGTTCTACTGTAAATATTTTACTAACACCAACAGGCGCACACAGAATTACCCCTCTATCATGACTATGTGAACTTTTACTGCACCATCATTACATTATGAAATATTTTAATTTCAAAGACAGCCTAATGGACTTGATAAACGTTGTCGCCTAAGGATTTTCCCCTCTCATCTGGACATGCCTCCTCGGTACGTTTGGTACTGGAACTTTCCACTGCTAGGAGCTTGTACCTTCCTCTTGTCTACGTACCAACTCTAGGCTAACATACACGCTGTCTTCTACGCACTACTCAAGAGAAGAGGAAATAACCTACTTTGAGGAACAGCAGCAGCTGAGTGATCAGACCATTCGCCTCTCTTACAGGGTTCTTACAGCATCATACTATTAAAATCCAAGGACTTTCAAGGACTGTCTACTAATATTTCAAGGACCGCAGTCAACTGCATTTGATACGCCAAATTTTTATGTGAATGTTTAAGGTTTTATTTGCAACATATCTATTACGGTTTCTTCACGCTCGCCACCCCCCCCCCCCCCCCCCCCCTCCCCCAAAGAACTGAAGTTCACCAGTGGTAAATTTACCAGAATTTTTCAATTTCATTTATAATTAACACCTTCATATTTAACGAAACTCCTTCATATTTATTATTAAAAAGTTTCATGAAAATAAATTACACTGAATCACAAAATAAGTACTTTTTAAAGAGAGATATTTAAGTTAAAAAAAAATCAATTTGTTACCAGTTCTAATGTAAACAAATATGGCTGATGTCATGCATCTGCTTAAGTATTAGCACACAATAGAGTATTTTATTCCAATTAAAGGTATTAAAATTACCACAAATTACATACTGTAACTGAATAAATACAAAATTAGTAAGCGTAGTGAAATATCGTCGGTCACTAACTGCGCAACTTACAGTGTGAGATTGTTGCTACGTAACACAGATTCAGAAGTGGTCGGGCAACTTTGACTTGAAAAACGTGGGAGACAATCTGCTCTGACGCACACACTGCATGCTAGCTTCTCTCATACCTGACACATAATTTATTTTTTAATACTCTACTAAATACTGCATTTCGTACAGGTCACTTTTCCCTTTCTAAGCCTTTTACTTTCCTTCTTTTGCACCTCTTCTCTTCCAAATAAACTTTGCCACTAAACTCTAGCAGATGCAGATTACTACTTATCGCTATCACATAAAAAACCACTAGGCGTAATTTAACGTGCTGTGGTATGCCAGAAAGTGTATAAATTACACAGACACAGCAAAATGTCTGTTTATCATCAGGTAAATTATATTACAGAAATAATGAGTAGACAAAATATGGTTTCATATTTCTGAGAAAGGATTATAATGTTAAGAAAATAGCTAGAATATTAGTTAAGTAAACCCAAAAATTCAAGGACTTTTCAAGAACTGGATTAAATCAAGGACTTCTCAAGGCCTTTTAAGGACATGGTCAAAGTTCCAGGACCTTCCAGGACCTTCCAGGACCGTAAGAACCCTGTATAAGGCAATTCTGATTCAATTCCCGGCAGGTTTGGTCCCCGGATTTCTGCATTGTAGGAAATTTGCAGGTCGATTCCATTGGTCGACTGATTTTCGCTAGATCCCCCGCTTCTCCCCATACCACTCATTCTGGCACGCCTTGAACGTAGCGCCTCATTCCTTGTCATCCTTCAGAGTAAGCAGATACCTACAGGCATCCAGCGGTAAGCCTCCATACAGGATGCAATACTTTGGCCCTCTGGTAGTCTCTTTATATGATTAGTACTACTATCACCACCACCACCATCATGGCAAGACGTGTTGCCATACACAGTGTAGCCCAACGGCATGGCGTCTAGTCAGGGTCCTCCCTGAACTGACCAACCTATGTTACTGTTCCCCTTAAATGTGTACAGACCTGAGTGCACGAAGCTCAAGACCACAAGGCAAGTGTGAGTCCAGATCGGCCAGGTATGCTTCCACGCTCACTGTAGTCCACAGGCGTATCTGTCTAACATTGGTCTTCTGGCCTTCAACTACCAGGGGCACCAACACCTGCTCTGCTTAAATAGTGCTCAGTTAAATTACCCTCTATGAAATGACTATGATAATCAGGAATGAGAAAAATGGAGGGCTTCAAGAACAATTGGCTGCATTTACTGAAAAAATGGACACCAGTACAGCTTACCCCAATTACTGCTGACAGAAACGAGTTCCCCTTTGTCCAACCAACGAAAGCACCTGCCTGCCCCAAGACCTGTTCTTATCCCGACACTTGTTGCGTAACAGTGCAAATCAATGTCCTCGTTACTCATTTCTACCGAAATACTCTTAGTAAGGCAGAACTGGCTACCACTGAACGAAAAAATACTAAAGAAATTAAACCAGGATCTATTTGATTAAAATTATTTTTTAATTTGCAAAGGTACTAACCAATTTTGAGAATTGGTTGTCCATTTTTCATGCTGATAACCGATGTGTTGTCAATAGCCCCGGGAGGTTCAGTCTCTTTTCCACGAACAAAGTTCTGCCACTGACGGAACCAGCTCATTGCTATGACGCAGATCACTGATGGGTTCTCCTCAGCCTGCAACAATTACAATTGTTACCACAACTGCCCATTACAACAACAAAAAACTAACTTTAAAAATATCTAACATTAAAAACCAATACTATACAATGAAACCTTTCTAATACAAACCCGAAGTGTACAAGACATCTGAGTTTGTAAAATACGTAGAAGATTGTGTTATCAGGTATTTACAAAAAACTATACTGAGTTTTGAACATATTTTTTATACTTGCAACAAGAAATATTCTTATCACTACACCTTTTTTACTAGTAGAATCGATGTTTTATTGTCGTAACATTACATCAACAGAAATTTCTAACAAGCAGTTAAGCAAATATTAAATTTCTTATCGCATTGCATGGGAACAGAAAAACTTTTTGTATTGACTGGATGAGTTAAGGTTTGCACTGATTTATGTACTGTAACATTGTTTCACTGTACAGTATACACAGTATAGTAGTGCTGTGCCAATCGTAATCAGCGAGTACCGATATTGCAGATATTTTGCTGTATCGGACCATTGACTAACACCAGATATAAGTACATTAACTTAGCTGAACTAACGACCTAATCGTGCACACATTTAACCAGCCACAAAAACAATGAAAATAATGGTAAAATTGTGGCGATTTAAACAGGAAATATAGACACAAAACACTAATGAAGCTATACACATACCTCCAATTTTATAAATACTGGATTTAACAAAGGTAGCGATTTTACAAAATCACACATTAAAAATAAACAATAAATGGCAAAACTCCATTAAAAAATTTTGCAATAACAGTCTTAAAAAAAACAAGCCGCCACTGCTACGTGTGCCAAGCCATTATTTCAATGTGCTAGGGTCTAAATGGGGGCAGTACTATCAAAGCATCTGTCGGCACTTGCACAAACGCTAAGCTATTTCTTCATGTCTCCATGTCAACATGTCTTCCATCTCTCTCACCGCGCCCTGGCAGAAAATGAAAGTGTCCACTACTGTTTACATTTTACAATAACTCGTGTCAATATCTGCAAAACATTAATTTTTTTACAGGTTTCGACACTGCAAATAGTTAAAATAATTTGTTTAATGTTTTGTTTCACTGTGCAGTTCATAAAATGTGCATATCACATCACCGGACAAGACTATTGCGGTAGTCGTGTCAGCCATATGTAAAAACTATTTCACAGTAATGGCTACATCAATTTTTAGAATTAAATTAGATATTTGTGTATCGTGTATTCCCGGAACTTCTGATTTATACTCATGCAACATACCGACTGTGATAGTGATTCCTTGCAACCACTTATACATGTAATTTTCTATGATTTAGGTAAGGACGTTACAAAATTGGTTTTCGTCTGGTTGAACGTCACTATATGCTGTATCACCAATCTTGTAAAAGACTGCAGGCCTAATGTTGATAGGCTCATTTAAAGGAATTTTTTTTTTATGTAATTTTTATGTACATAATTCAGTTCTGAAGGTGACAGTGTGTTGGGGGAAGTAAACTCATATCTTTATTTTATACGTATTTTTAATATTAAATTTAAATTAGGGAAATTATAAATATAGTTATCACCACTTAATGACAATGGCAGCACAGCTTTGTTTGAACGAGGGTATCCAGTTAGGGTGTCCAGTGAAAGTGGTATTTTAAGTTCCAGTACATTTCCCACATTCCCTGAGAAATTTCAGTACAGTGCTTTAAACGTGAGACTATGTTAACTTGTGCTATCAAAGAAGACTCATAAAAACCGTAATATATTTAATAAGCTTTGGAAACATTTAGAGCCTACAAACTTTATTATCTTTTTATGATGTACAGTAAACAATAAATAGAGGCAAGCATTTATGTTGATTATATTTCCATTATTAAGTAAATTAGGATTATATTATTTTAATCATTTTATTATTTTTCCTGTATGTTAGTCATAAATTTTGCTATTTTTCTTATCAGTCACCAAATATTATTACAGGTAGCTAAGGTGTGTAAAATAAATTACTTTACTTCAATATTTAATTTAAAAACTTTCCTTTACACAAATTTGCAAACATATTGAATTGAAAGTTCACATACGTTGCATTGCATCTGATGGTTCAGTCCATGTGAACAACACAGAAATGCATGTCAAAAGAATTGTAGTACAAAATATATAAACATGAGGGACCAGCATAATATCATATCACATTTACTTTTATTTATACAGTCTTGAATCAGACAAAATGTACAACAGAATTTAACAGTTAGTTAGATTTATATTACCTTCCAGAAATATTCACTTACTCCTTACACTTTAAAACTGTGGGCTAAATTAATTTAAGTCACATTTTACAAAACCCCTTACCATGTACTTAATTTTCGGTAAAAGAAACAATTGCTAAAGAATAAATATTAAAAATTTTACTTATAACCTAAATACCTTGAACGTATTAATTCGCCTTTTGCCTCTATAATTCCTATTTGTAGGCGCAACAATTTTATCCTCATTCTTTTCACTGTTTTTGCCACCGATAAAATAAATTTATTTTTCCATTCATTTTTGGTTTTTCATACGATGCGTGACGAAAATTGTTGCCGTTTCCGGAGACATAAATTTAGTCAAACTACACACGTAAAAAAATTATTAGGTACCATGTAAAAATACGATAAATAAACGTATTCACTAAAACTAAACATATGCCGGCCATTTTTTGTCTACTTCGATACACTCTAATCTCACACTCAGTGTCAACAATTGATTCTGTCGATTCATTAGTAATAGATTTTCAAATCAAAGACTTTTTTACTTCGGTACACATTAAAAATTACACATATATTTTGTAATTTCACACAGAATTATGAGACTTTGTGATTTTAAACAAAATTGGAAAAATTTGCGATTTTGTGCGTTACGAGAAACGCTCGTCTCCAGAAATAAGTAAAAATTTACAACTGTTAAAGTACTGTCCAATTTGGTGAGTGTAATAAAGAAATATTTGGTGGCAAAGAATTTCCTGCAGAAAAGAACAATTTCAAGTATATTTCCAGCATATTCCCGACCCCGAAAAAATTACATATAATTCCAATACTTCCCGCAATTTCCCTACCGCTGGACACCCGGCCAGTCTATGCCATATTTGGCCTGGTGGTAGAGACATAGAACTGTTTTTTTTTACCTCTGCCATATTAGGTTTGTAGTCTGGAAAACCATTCGCTGACACTGTCTATTATTGCTAGTAAATGGTGGCAGCCTGTAAAGACTGACTTGTAAGCCTTAAAAGGCAAAGTAAGGGCCAAGCCTGCGACTGGCTAGTTGGTAAATGCACAGTAACGGTCGTAGCATCGGACGAACAAACCTTTGCTAGTACGAGAAATCATCACACTATGACCAAGAGCAGGAAGTGATGAATTTTCCGTTAACGGGCAGCATCTGGGCCTCAAATTTATTTCGTATACCAACATTTGCTAAATGTTGAACTGTTTTGGACTTTAATCTTTCTACAAAATTAGCCTTCAACCCACTATCGTAGGCTTTTTTGGGGAGATAGGTATCCTTCTCTGTAAATGTAGGCCACAATAAAAATTGGCAAGTTGTACTTTTGTTTACTCATTCCAGAACTACCGTGTTTTATCGCATAATCGTCGCTATCGCATAATCGTCGCACCAATAGTTTCAAGTGTCAATTTGAATTAAAAATTTTTTTTCTCATAATCGTCGCATGGTACTTTTTTTTGTTCAGCGCAGTGTGCGCAGCACATAGTTAACGCGCTACTTTATGAATGTGGTGTACGTGGAATGCGTGTGACCTTGGAAGT
>PNEQ01128576.1:0-32116 GCA_003012365.1 Medauroidea extradentata
ATATATATATATATATATATATATATATATATATATATATATATATATATATATATATATATATATATATATATATATATATTGATGTAAATTAATAAGTATGTAGTACATGCAAATTCATTGCTTCCAATTCTGCTCTGTTCCCTGTTCTGTGCACCTGCTCTTATATATATATATATATATATATATATATATATATATATATATATAAATGAAAGCTGACTGACAGACATATCAAACTGCAGCCCAAAAAACTGGACCTAGAATCGTGAAATTTTTTGTGGGGTTTCCCCTCAGATCGTAGGCGAGCACTAAGAAAAAAAATTTAGAAATTCGACCTCTAAGGGGGTGAAAACGGGTGAAATGTGTTTCCGAAGATATATTGATAGAGCTCGAACCCGACGGCCTATCATCGTGATTTTTACTTTACTAGGACACTCGTAAAAACGCTTTTAGCCAATTGAAGGATTTTTCGAAATTCAACATTAAGGGGATGAAAAGACCTTAAATGTGTTTCCAATCAACTATCGATGTCTATCGAACCCTTCGGGATAGAGAGTTGATATTCACTTCAAAATATTGCTTACGTAAATACCCAAAAAGTGGTTTTAGGTTTTATTGAAATTCGTCTCCCAGGCAGTAAAAAGGGGCAAAATGCGTTTCTTATGAATCGTCTATATCTTTGAAACACAATTGGCTATCGTCATGATGTTTACTTTAATTGGTTACCGGTATGTATACAAATGTCTATGACAGGATTGCAAGACGTTTCTGAGTTCTTTAATTAAGGGGGTGAAAATACGTGAAATGTGTTTTCTATTATCCCTCCATATCTATAGTACCAATCGAGATATCGAAGTGCTCTTTGCTTTAAATTGATGGTTTTGTAAGTATCTCCAGTACCATTGAAATATATGTTCCGAATTCGGCCCTAAACTGGTTAATATAGGGGTAAAATATGTTTTCGATTCTCTATCGATATATATCGATCCCAATGATTTTTATATAGCGACGTCATTTTGGTTTAAGATTGATGCTAGCTAAAATACCTGAAAAGTTGTGAAAAGTGTTTACAATTAATCATCGATATGTCTCTAACCCAGCGGGCTAATGTTGTGTTTTGCACGCCCGCGAGACATCAATAAAGTATTCTAAAACGTAATTAAAGGGCTTTTCGAAATTTACTCTCTTAGGTGGTGAAAAGACCATGCATGTGTTGTAGATAAAACCTCGATATCTGTCGAACCCGTCGAGATATAGAATTAATTTTTGCTTCAGGATGATGATTACAGAAATGATCGCAAACGGTTTTAAGATTTTTCGAAATTCGATTTCTCAGTACTGTGTAGGGGTAATATGTGTTTTTTTTCAGTGAATGATCGATTTCGATTCGACTGAACGACCTAGCAATGTGTTTTACACTTCAGTTGGATACTTATACAAATGTATAAGACGTGAATCTAAAATATTTCGAAATTCGTCACTCAAAAGGGTGAAAAAGCACAAAATTGGTTTTCCATCAACTCACGATATCTATCTAACCAGTAGCGTTATTGTGGTGTTGTTCGCGTCAGAGTGATGCTTACGTAAGTATTTAAAAATCTATACATATGTACGTTTTTTTTTTTAATTTATAAGATAACGTGATTATTAAGAATAAAACTAAGTTGGTCAACATAAGGCAGACGATCATAAAAGCCGAAATGAGCAGCGAGAAATAACCTTTACAGGAGTTTCTATCTACAATAACCTATCGATATGTGGTGTTGTACAACATCTATGATCACGGAACATTTTTAAATTTAATTTAATTTTAATGAATTATTTAGACGTTACGTGACGCAGTTGTTTGTTAGCCTACATAGGTATAAATTACGGGAGTATCTGGGCTCGAATTTCGATAAAAGCTGCGTGCGAACGTTCAATTCTAACACACAAAAACTACAAAGGAGAACGAATTAGTGCAATTAACATGTAGTGGTTTAGAAGTGGTGAAATTGCAGTTCGCTTTCCACTTAGGTTCCTCTACATCAGCTGACATATCGTCGGTAAACTGCCAAAAGTGATTAAGTCATAAATGTTATTTTATTTTAAATCACTATTGAATTGTAGATATCAACAAAAATGTGGTAAGTTACTATACTGTGACACAACAGTACGAAACGACGAATAGACTTTAAACTTGGGCAATTGTTCGTGAACAACATATACATATTCCTAGTATTTTTATCATTTCATCTCATTTTGACTTGGTCACTTTTGGCAGTAAACCGACGATATATCATCTCACTTATCTCAAGTTTGGGGCACCAAATACGTTTCCGCGAAACCTTTACCCACTGAAACATTGTAGTGGCATTTAAGTTCAAGTGAATATTTTGAAGATATATAATTGAGGGCGCCGCCGTCATCAATGGATGTGCACATGGTAAATCAGATGTTTTTCATTCGATTAACCTCTTACTTTAGGTGTCTGTAAATACCCAACAACGTTAAATTGGCAGGGCTATAAATAAGGCCCAGGCGAAGTCGCTGTTAGTGTCAGGGACAAACTTAAGACTGCTTGTCGCGTGGACAGCTATAGCTACTTATCCTGCTGCAGAATTAGTTCAACATTCTAACACTTGATGACTGAAGTACCAATCTTGTATACAAGTAGGTTTTTTAATTAAAGTAAACGTTACCACAGAATCAGTATGTACTCACAGAAGTGACATGACGTGATTTTTATCGTACTCGTTTTCTCTTTGGATTGCGAGTGCGTCGGAGTTCACATAAGTTAGGTTACACTAACGTTTAATAGGCCTTATTTTATTGTGTGTGAGGAAACTTATACGTAAGTAATTTCACATTTACCATTTCTAAATATGTAAACGAGATACTCACAAATCACAGCAATTACTGAAATATAAGTGGTTATTTAAACTAGTGTCTCAAATTCCATATGGCATTCTTTACTTTCGTGAACGCCCCGAGAGCTGGTAAAATAACAATTGTTAAAAATCCCCATTGTGTCGTTTCTAATAGAATTAGTTATTATCTGATGTTGAACCTAAAATCGTCATGTTAATCATTTTTAAAAATTAGGTAATGTACAAACTAATTACAGTATCTGAAGCACTACAGACGGTTATATAAACTAAGGTCTCTAACCCACGTGGTACTGTTTATATTAATGTACGCCCCGAGAACTGGTATGATAACAACAATGAAAAACTTACTTTGTCACTTCTGTTATCATTATTTATTCTGTGACATTACCAGTTATGAATAATACTCGCGAGCAAAGCCGCGGGGGACTACTAGTTTAATTAATATAACTATTAAGGCAATAACTGGTGTCGGCAGTTACCGATAGTCAGCGTGTGCTCTAAAAATTTATTTCCTTCATCTTGTATTCCGCCACTGCTCCATTTCCGCCTCATTTCAACATCATCAGTTCTCAAGGAATTGATGTTAAGAGGCTTATGTAGCGAATGTAATTTCACAAGTGCGATGCGCGAATACCGGTAGGTGATTAGGCCGACTTTGCTACACGCAACGTACTGATTAGCGCGCAGCATTTTCTCTAGTATTATTTTTTCTGTGGCACTTTTGCGCCATGACTCTGCACCTATGTGCAGGTAGTATAAAATACCATATAATTTCGTCTTACGTATTTGCATGTTTTTGTTCGTATGAATTCTGAATTCGAGTGGTATATTTACTCTGAAGTTAGTACAAAATAATGCTTTTTTTTTTTTTTAGCTTCTTTGTGGTGCCCCAAATTCATGGTTTTTATAAGAACCCTGCGCGTATAGACGTTAATATTTAAATTGTGGGTTATTTTCGGAGATACACGGGTTGAGAATATCTTCAACAGTTATGCGTAAAAATAAAATAAAATCACTTCGCACCCTACAACATCGTTCATACAATACGTGTTAGTTGTCATAATGTCACCGAAACCGCGCTACCGTACTCAATATAATCATTCAATGCTGCAATTTGCGTGGCTTAGAAAGCCGTGGAATTGTCTACCTCTGCGGGGTTACACCCGCCTTCGTATTTTGATTCACGTTTCTCGAAAACGGTTTACCGGAGTGAACTAACACAAAAGGTACTTCTTTTCCCTTCACTTTACGCAATCAATGAACAATGATATGCATATAATATTTTATTACCTCTTAGTTTTTAAAAGTTACTTACACAAATAAACTAAGCTACCCCCTACATAAGCAGAAAAAGGGGAACATTACGTCAACCACATTTTTACGAGTTTATCTCGTCCGATGCTAAGAGCACTATGCTAATTTTAGTGGCTGCATTTCTTATACTTTCTGGTATTAAAAAATGAATTTCAAAATGTTATTTTCAACGTCGTGTAGCTCTCTTAATATTCAATACACAATAGTGTTGGTCAATGTAACCTCACTTTATTTCACATAAACAATCCCGTCCCGGAGTTAAGCACATGAATTCTGGTCCACGCTGTGTATATGTATATATATACAGGGTGAAAAGTAAATCGCGGATAAGCTCACGACTCCAGTTAGCTGTACCGAAATTAAGAATAATGAGTTTAGGCACTACCACTCTATTTCCAAAAGTACGGATGTACGACTACCGTGAATGTAGTGTTTCTGGACATGAAAAGTGACGAAATATCAAAAATCATTATGAATAGAATATTGACATTCTGTATTCATTTCATATGCGAGATAAAACATATGCAGTGTACAAAGTGTGACCACCATTCCTTCGCATACGTGGAAAACATGGTGCCCCCTCTGTAATTATGCATGTATTTTTGTACCTGTACGCCTGTATCAACCCATCTTGGTGGATAAAGAACCGGTGTAACTTACGGGACAACAAAGGTGTACTTGTCCGAATACGCTCAGACAAGCCGTTACCGAGATACAGACACCTAAAGTGGGAGCATTATGGCAATGCCGATAGGTATGCAACCCGTGTAGCACGTAAGTGGTGGAATGATTCTGGGGAACAGTAGCGTTGTACAACCAAATTAACATGATACATGACAAGAACGAAGGCGTAGGGGGTACTTGTATGCATAAATTCACACACGACTTCTTCAGTAGTGTGATCATGACGTAAAAAGTAATTCTTTACTGTCGAAACTCTGCTACAATGCTCAGAAGCTGCAATGTGTATGTGCCTCCACATAACATAACGCAGTGATTAATCCTTGTGTTTACAACCTCCTAAACATTGTTGAATGACACCGTACAGAGTTCAAAGTAACATGTGTTCGAACTGTCCGCCATCCGCCTCAATACAAGCACGCACACGAGGCACAACTGCCGCCTGCACCACGCGCAAGTGTCCGTTGGTTACATGCACCACAGCGGCATGACGCCTGGCAATACATTCAATACCACTTTCCACTGGTTCGCGGTATACTAGATCCATAAGGAATCCCCACAGGAAGAAGTCTAAGGGATTGAGATCCGATGACCTTGGCGGCCAGGATACAGGTCCACTGTCGTGGACTGATGTGATCCAGCTCCCGACGAGCTGCTGCACTGTAATGCGGCGGTGGTCCATCATGTTGTTACCATATAACTTGTCGCAACGCAATCGAACATAATCTAAGAGCTCAGGCAATACCTCGCGGAGGAAGACTGTATACGCACCTCCGGTGAGTTTGTCTGGCAAGAGATACGGTCCAATCAATTGGCTTCTCAAGATACCGCATCAGAGGTTTACGTTCCATCGTACCTGAAGACCCCTTACCAGAGTGACATGCGGATTGTCATGATGCCAGTGATGGGAGTTATGCCAATTAAATACACCGGCTTGGGTAAACGTGGTTTCATCCGGCCACACGATATGGCCCATCATGTCTGGATCTTGTTGCAATGCTGTCAGCATCCAGTTACAGTACTGCTGACGGTAAGGCCGATCTCCTTCCATTAAGTGCTGTACATGGCTGTAGTGATATGAATACAGCCCGTCATCAAGTAAGATGGTCTGTATAGAAGTATGACTCAGACCGACACGTCGTCCAGCAGTGCGCGAGCTTACGGTGGGATTCCTTGCAAACATTTGCAAAACACTCTCTTCAACCTGTGCCGTGCGTACGTATCGTTGCCTTCCACGATTTCCATTCCCCCTAGGTACTATTTGTCCCGTTTCTCGCTATCGTTGCTCCACCCATCGTATGACCTTTCCTGTTGGGTGACGACGTCCACGAAACCTCTCTCTGTACATTCGCGCTGCTGCGTGTGCATTACCACGACACTCTCCAAGTGTGAGTAACATGTCGCAGTATTCTTGTGTGCTGCATTCCATGTGGTAGCCTGTAATTACACGTTAGTCGACTGTAGTTACTGCACTATGCTCCTTTAGCAATGTTCAACTGAACTTGGCCAGCTCTCCTTGCCTTACCCGGCCCCTTCGTCAGTTCATCGCTTCAAACCGCCATGTACCATTGTAGACAACACACTCCTATTTGATTGGCGTATAGTCTTGGCAGTATGTCACCAGTTACGTGCTACACGGGTTGGGTTGCATACCTGTGGGCATTGCCATAATGCTCCCACTTTAGGTGTCTGTATCTCAGTAACGGCTTGTCTGAGCGTCTTCGGACAAGTACACCTTTGTTGTCCCGTAAGTTACACCGGTTCTTTATCCACCAAGATGGGTACAGGTACAAAAATACATGCATAATTACAGAGGGGGCACCATGTTTTCCACGTATGCGAAGGAATGGTGGTCACACTTTGTACACTGCATATGTTTTATCACGCATATGAAATGAATACAGAATTTAAATATTTTATTCATAACGGTTTTTGATATTTCGTCACTTTTCATGTCCAGCAACACTACCTTCGCGATTGTCGTACGTCCGTACTTTTGGAATTAGAGGGGTAGTTCCGTTACTCATTATTCTTGATTTAGGTATAGCTAACGACAGCAGCGAGCTTTTCCGTGATTTACATTCCATCCTGTATATATGTATATATATATATATATATATATATATATATATATATATATATATATATATCAAATCGGAATATTACCCGAGAACTAGAGTATCACACCCCGTACTGCAAATTATAGCTGGGCATCTGTAGGCAACAGTTCGTCACGGAGGACGACATAAAATGAGATGCGTAGGAGTGAGAAGGGCAACTTAAACGGGAGATCCCTGAGAAAACCCCGCTGGCCAGCGAAATCGTACAGCACGATTTCTACGTGCAAAATTCCAGGGCCCTACTTCGCTGAAGATCCAACCCGGATAGCTTTGAAGGCGAACGGTCTGACCACTCGGCCGCCATGGTCCCTAATTTAGCCTAAGTAAATTGTGTTATATTTGACAATATATTACATATTTGTCACGCAACATGTGTAATAATTGAGTAAAATATGTGACAGTTATTGCTAACAATTGGTAACTGTGGCAAATTTTTTCACTTTTCGGCATTATGAACGGATCACCGCAGAGTTTAAAACAAATGTAAATAAACACCAAACATCATCAGAACATACGCGCATTCGTGTTATCGGACTTTTGCACTCCGCCAACTTAAACAACATTCTTTGACGTCACTTACGATATCGATAGCGCGATTGTGTGAACATAAATGGATTTCATGAAACAGAGCACCACTCACAACATATCGTAAATAGAAAAAAGTGTCGGAATGGTAAAACGTTCGGTTTCGGTTTCCACCTCCGGTAATACTGATTTTCGGGTTTTCTGTTGTTTCCCAAGATATGCTTATGCGAATGTTGGGACGGTTCTTGATCGTTGACTTTGTCCGACATTTTACCTAATTTCTTTCATTATGAAAAGTTGCACGTCACCGTCTCTAACCTGGTAGGATATGACAAGGAATTGCTAACTCCTAATGTTGAAAAATTAGAATTTTATCTTCACCGAAGTTTCCAGAAAAAAGCTACGATTCCTCTTCCATAGTACCAACGTTAGAACTTAGCCGTTTACCTCAATTAAACTTTTCAGTCATTATGTGTTCATAATAAAATTTTTTATGCTATGTTTAATTTTTCAACAAAATAAACAGCCAACAACTACTTGCTAATGACGTGCTATAGTATACATGAATGAATTAATTTCGTTCTAATTTTAGTGTTACATTTATTTATTTTTATTTCGTAAATTGTCCGTGGAAGAAGGGGAGGGGAGAAACTTCACAATATTCTGTAAGGGATTTGCTTTATTATTCGCGTTACAAAAGCCTGTCTCTAACGACCTCATTGTCCACAAACCGCGAATCTCACGTACCTTACTTTACAACAAATGAAACTATTCATCAGCGAAGAAATGCCGGAAAGCGAGCTAAATACTCTTTCCTCTTAGGACGCAATTTTTTTACCAGCGATCAGACTAAATTAATTTAATGCACTCAAGTAATGCAGCATTTAATTCCCAGCCTTAAAAACATATGCCTATTTTGTTTGCAGTTACCAGTAAGCGAGAACACAATTAAGTTATTTTAGCTAAACGTTATCCAGTGTGTTAGTGCATGTGTCTGGAAATGTGTTTGCAAAGGTGTGTCAACTTTGCAAACCATAATAGCACATGGTTTCTTATACTTGTTATGTTTTGGACAATTTAACAGATGTGTATATTTTAAGTGTGCGGTGCAACGAGAAAACAAACTGATTCATTAACCGTGCTACAGCGTGATAAACGTATTGAAAGAACAAAATAGAAATGAAATTCCCGCTCATAGTCTGGTTCAAG
Source organism: Medauroidea extradentata (assembly GCA_003012365.1). Taxonomy (NCBI): domain Eukaryota; kingdom Metazoa; phylum Arthropoda; class Insecta; order Phasmatodea; family Phasmatidae; genus Medauroidea; species Medauroidea extradentata. The sequence goes on from PNEQ01128576.1 coordinate 8,723, forward strand.
GATCTTTGGCAACATTCGCAGCCGGAAATGCGATTTTAATTCTGTGTGTTTTCCCATGTGGATGATTGAGCTCGACTGTCAACTGTGACAACACACTTGGCAGTTTGTGGGATTTGGATCAAATTTTAGACAAACAGACAGCCTGTCATGAGCAGTGAAGGGAGAGGAGAGGGTGGGGTAGCCCTTCCATCGCCAATGCTATTGTAACTGAATACTCTTTGTTCTGTCCCCTGACACAGAGCAAATATTACGAAACCGTCAACCCTTACGGACATAGCGTATAACATCAATACGCGAAAATATTTTTTATGCCAAGGAGTTTCCCGTGTTTTTAAATGTCAAGTGTAGAGTTCCGAAACTTACAGTATGTAATACAAATAAATGTACAGATTCATAAACAAATTTTTGATGTGTTCACGTACCGCCATGCTATTGTATATGTTTTCGTTCCCACAGTGGTCACAGGCTGTGAGCTTATTCAGTAGTAACTTAATTGCCAGTTTTAATACGTATATTGTTACAGACATGCGTAAAACGCTTTAAAGTATTCACCGTAAAGACTAAATCATTTAATAACATGCTCTGAAATAATTGTTCTATTTTACCATCTGGAATTCAACTTATAAGAAAGGGTTATTGCCAAATTTTGATGGATAAATGGAGGTAACGTTTCTCGAAGGCGTGTGTCAGATCACATAATATATAGATATAGTGATAGGTCTTATCAATGCTCGTTCCTGCAACTGACCCTAGATTTCATCGTGAAAATTAACCGTGTTTTACGTAAAAATATCTACGTATATGTGGTGTATTCCTAATCAAACTTTGTGGGTGCCTTACAGAGCATAAGTCGTAAGCTCCGAAATATTGCAGTGAAAATCTTTTAAGGCCTAAAATTACTGCAAATAATATAGTGAACGATACGTTTTTGGTTGGGCTATTTATATGTAAATCAGTAACTGCCAATAACAACTAGCTAATCAACAATCGATTATAATAAATAGCGGGATAGCTAACTTTTACGTCACAGTGGATTGAACGTTACTTTATTTCTCGACACGTTTAACGAATAGTTTATAAAGGAATGAGTACCTGTTAAAAACATTGTTGTTCTAACATGATGAAAATAACGCTTTTTAAATTATTTTTGAAGCTGATGAGATCAACTGTGTAATTATTCATAACATTTATCATGTCTAAATCCTCGCCGGCTTTCCAGCAAGCGTTAACTGAGTCAGGGTGTATGAATGCAGTAAGGATTATTACGCATTCCCCTTATTGCCCCTTAGCTCAAGGCATTGCCCGTCGAGGATTTGTTTTAAATCTCTATTGTCCGAGTGAGTACGGTACGCCAGCAATTCTAATCAAAATCATGATTCTGGCCATGTTGCATCTTAATTTTACTTTTATCATTTGAACTTAGAAATCGGTCGTAATAAATACATTTTATAAGGAAGCAAATTGTACTAGCTACATATTGAGTACGTAACAATCATCTAGGGTCATTATAAACATGAAATGCATATTACCGACTTCAAACGTGAAGTAATTATGGATTTGGCAAAATAATTATTTAATTATTTGAAGTGTTTAGTTACTATAATATTATTAATATAAAAATCTTTCGCTCGGAATATGAAAGTATAGCAAATCTATCATATCAGCGGAAACGAATTCTTTGTTAAGTGTAAACCACATTTTTCTGGCCAACACTTAATTCGATAAGCAGCATCTAAGTTATCAACCCCTTCATAACTCCGTATTTTCCACGCACTGTTTACTCCCAAGCCTCTGATAAAATGCAGTGATAAGTCAAGTGCATGTTGTTGGTTCTAACTGATACCGTGCAGGTGTGCGTGGGTGAACATGCAGCGCCTTCAGCCCGTCAGCAGCTAAATGAACTTAGCCAGAGGCAGCACCTCTTGGCTACAAATTCTTCAGCTTGGCCATCTCTGCATGCCCTTGGGTTTATTTCTGCGGACATATTTTTCTAGAGTCTTCAACTGAACATAATAAAAAACACTTTTCTGGAATGTCATCAAATTGCTATAAAATCGGCGTGAACCTAAATCGTCCATACCGAACACTTCTTCGTACCACAAAAATTCAGCCAAGTAGCTTAGAGCGCACATTTGTTTTGTGTAGACGGATGTGAACGTTGACAAGTTTCTCTTACCTTACTGAATAAATTTTTTAAATAGAGAAGAATACACGATATTGTGACTTTCGTTTATTCAAATGCTAGTGCCATGCAAGAATTATAAATATACCCTTTTATCTTCACGATAAATCAAACAAAGTATACAGGAGGAACAAAGAAATTAATTGTGTAACTTTGAATGCATATTATCATCTTTTTGGCTTAGTATATTTGCAGCTTCAGAATAAGTTTTATAACAGAACTTTTGGGCGCCTAGTAGATAACTTTTCCACTAATTTTTCTTGTAATAATTAGTGTTAAATACTTATATTCTTTGTGTACAAATTCAAAGAGGAATCATAAGAAAATCATGAAAATAAGAATAGAAAGAAAGCTGTAGTGACATTAGACACAGGCTGACGTCTTTAATAAGTTCTGGATGAATGAGACTGCGCTCGGTAAACTTGGCAACAGAGCGTGTAGACGGTGGCCGGGGGTTGTATGGTTTCCCAGGCGGCGTTGCCACATTTCCAAAGGGAGCACTCTTCTCTGCGCCCGGCAATGTTTGACACGGCCTCTTGAACACTCCCTGACGTGCGAACTCGGAAGAGGGAAGACGAGGGGAAAAGATGCCGCCGAGACGCGGAGGGGGTGGGTTACACGAAAATAACGTCACAGGTTATTGCCTCTAGAGCCTTCCCCCGTGTTTCAACAACGTAATGTTGGAACTCGCTCAGAGCATAACATCATCTCTGAATTGCTTTCCTCTTTCTATTCTCCCCTGCACCGTATATAACACTCAAACGCCACCTCCAGACTCGGTACCTACGGTTCTGAAGTTGGAAAGTACGTATTTTTGCAATTATTTATTTTTAAAAAAGCTTAATACAAATTAAAAACGTACTATTTTTCCAAGCCATCCATAGTATATTGCGTGCAGTGTCTATCATGTTTTATGTAACATTATAATATGTTTTACTACAAATTATATTTCGATTAAAAAACTTTTGGGTGACTTAAATCCGTACTTTACATGTGTATTTCTAACGATGATTAGTGTTACATATGGTAGACATAATATGCACAATTTGTTAAAAGCTGATGTATTGCAAATGTTAACAGTTGTTCATTCTAATAGTCAACAAAAATTTATTATCTGTATATCAAATTATTTCACTTTAGAGGAAAAAATCTACGGGCTTCAATTTTAACACGTTGCATTCTGTTTTCAACGTTTCAAATATGTACATGTCGTATGCCCTAGTAAATTAAAGGAAATAATAGTATATATTGGAAATAATTTATGTAGATAAAATTTTATTCATTTAGTAGGTTAGCGGAATAGGTATAATTTCCTAAAAGTTCCCACTCTGCCCTTCCTATACTCAGTATTTTCCATTCTTTCACCCGCGCCACCCAAACGACAAATTTACAGTCGATGTTTATAGGGCACAATGGACCCTTCAAGTGTATTTCAATTAGAACATCAACACTACGTGGACATAAAAAGAAATCGATGTGTGTTGACATTTCTAAATTTGAAGTAGATTTGAGGTAACTACAGCTACTTAAAGTTCGCACTATTAAAACGCTTGCGAAAACGTGCAGTGACGTCACAAGCCATAGTACACACGGAGCCTTGGCAAGCTAGCTGACTGCTGTTGCACTCAGGCGGAATGCCAGATTCAGCTTGTTGAGTAAAAAAAACGATTTTTAAGTATGTTACGGTGGTTCGTTTGAATATACGTATGTAGTTAATCAAAAAAGGTAAAAAATTTTATATTTAAAATGTATTCGAGTCTGAGGTTTTTTAAAAGTTTAGTGTTACGCACATTGATATATCGCACAATATCAGAGCAATATCCGGGCACTGTAATATGCAATAATACAGTAAAGAAACCTGTTTACTGGCGCAAACCATTGCTATATTTAATTATTTAATACCCAAATATTTACTTTAAGATAGAACCACACCAAGTGTCGGCCACGATGGTGCAATGGTTACTTTCTGGGCTGATATTGGGTGAGTCCAGTAATCTTTCGGGTTAGTATAATATTGTTTCTCAGATTTTGCATGGAACCGTCGATTCTTTGTCCAAATTTAATATCTTGTATAATCAATAATATTTGTATTTCATTACGGATGTTAGGTTAATACGCAATACATAAATATTTATACAGCAAATAATACTTCTGGGCTATTGTGTGATTTTGGTTATTTATGTTGTATATCAGTATAACATAAGCCTACTGTAGTACTATTTACCACAAATGACGTATTCATTACGTAATATGTGAAGTAACGAGTGATTGAACACGCACAAATAAACACATTTAGCATAAATGCAAGTTTAACCATACGTGACCTATTATTTTAATGTAGGTACATATCCTACTAGATCACATAAAAAATCACTTTCGCAATTCGCATTAAATTTAAATTGCTGTTTCTTCCGCGCAAATATGCAATTTCAGACATCGTATTAATATCGTTGCGAAAGTCGAAAATAGATGGTTTAAAAATTTAATAAAACATTTTTCTATCAGACACTTGTAAAACTGTCTAATAGTATTATATAAAAACACATGAAATACGTGCGTTTTGATCCCGGATCCTTAAAATAGTAATTAAGTACCGTAACCAATACGCTACACTTGTGTGTCTCTCGGTGATCTAAGCATGCCATGTTTTGTTTATATTATTTAAAAAATTGCAGAGAAGATTGTTTAGAATCTTAAGTGACCTTCAGTTTGTACACGATTGGCAGACGATTACCTCCAAGCGACAGCTAAGTGTGACGGTAGTCGATGTTAACGTTACCCAGTTACAGATTGGAAATAAAAGGAAAGAACGAGTGTCGCAAATAATTCGGTAATGGCTGTGTTTTGATAGGTTGGTAGTTCACAACCAGAGGTACTATTTCCTTAATGCACTTTCACTCCCTCTTCTAAACGTGCTTATCAAAGTTTAGATTCTTCTGTCAAGAGTTTTTTAGTATTTAAAAAAAAAACTTTTCTTTTCAGGTGTCACAATCAGTCTGCTAGAGTTCCTCAGTCTGCACGTGTGCCTGAAGACGGGAATAGATACCAGTTCCTGAAACGTCGCATCTGTTGTCGCCTTGAGAAGCCTACTTTACGTCTGTTTTTGTCTGTGTTGTGTCTTATCTATGTTTACATCCATTCGTGTCTCTCGTTATTTGTATTGTCGTCGTCATTCATCAAGTTGATGCCTTTTTCGCACACACCATTTTTGTTGGAATTTTTATTAGTTTTATTCGTCTGTCTTTTATTGTTTTCTTTTTTTTTTGTTTGTCATCCTTCTCCAGTCGACTATGTTCCGCTTAGGAATTAATTTTGTGTCGTTTATATCTGTTCTTGTCCTTGTGACGTCTTCTGGGATGTGACTAAATTCCTTTTTAGGAATTGTATGTATACTTTATTTCTGCTGACTACAGCTTACTGGCTTTTCTTCCATTGTTTTTTGTTTCTTATTACATTGTGGTATTTTCTGCAATACGGCAACGTTTGACAGCAATGGCGTGTGTTCAAAAAAACTTTATGCTCACAACTGTTTAATGGTTAATTTAGGTACCTTACACCCAAAATAAATTTAACTGATATATTGGTTTTAGAAAGTATCTCAATTCAAGTTTCCAACCAAGAAGTCCACAGAAACAAATCATAGTGACATTTTTAAAGACAACGTTGCCCAACCTTTTAAAAATGCTTAAAGCTGGATGTTAACCTAAATTACCATTTTGAAACATGTTCAATTAGAAATCTACATAAGTTTACCGACAATGCAGCAGTTCAGGTACGCAGGAATAATTGAATTTATTGTAACTTGTAACAGACTTTTAAAATTAACTTTACTAAAACAATTAACTTATAATGTTACTGGGGCGGCAGTGACCGAATGGTCAGACCTCTCGCCTTCCATCACGGTGATCCGACCCGGGTTCGACTCCCGGAGAGGCCTGTCCCCGGATTCTCGCATGCGGGGATCGTGCTGGACGATGCCGATGGCCGGCAGGCCTTCCTGATGACCCCATTACCCCACACCCATTCCTTGTCACCCTCCCCCTTTTTTTATGCACCAAAGTCCTATATGTTATGCGCTGATAAAAATTTTTCAATCAATAACTTCTACGACCGACAAAATTATATTATTTTTAAGACTTTTTAAATATATTTTCCAGCACATTTGTAACATTAACACAGACATTTTAAATTTTACTAAACAGCAATAAATCGTTAATATTTTCTGTAGGAATCAAGTCGTATTAGAAATTTAAAAAAAAATAACTTAAAATACTTTAATATTCACTGTTTAATTTTCGATTTAAAATGTCTATAAAATCTTTATAACCGTGAGTAATATCAACGCAAACTAATATACACCATTAGAAAATTATTACACTTTTGACTTAAATTTTATAGGTTTCGTGCATTGACTAAGGCAAAATTTGAGTCCTGTTTTCTGCGCAAAATTGGTCACTTAAGCAATGAAAAATTATAATTTATTGTTTGATATCGTGCCTGCAACGTAATGGTAGATGGACATTGAAAACGTCGTTAGGTTTTGTGTAGTTCCTGTTTACTTTTTCATGAAAAACTCGTTTAAAGTGAGGTTATATATCTGCATTATGACACTGCTACGATGTGTTAGACAAAGAAGAACTTCCAAATTCGGGAAATATAATCATTTATGAATATAATGATGGAGATATATTCTAATATAAATTAAGAATTTTATGTATTTCAATATATTTTTAACGGAATCTATAACAATTTACGAAATTCCGTATTCATGTAACCTGCTCTTGTATAATTACATGATAAAAATAATTAAAGAATTAAATGGTAAATTATTTATTAGATAATCGTTATTAATAATTATGTAGAAGTTTAAAGGTGAGAATTTTTTTACGACGAACTAACTTAGATAACAGCGATGTAAACAACTCATTTAGAAATAATATTAATCGGGCTATTTCAAAAACGGGATTTTACTGAATGTGATAATTACTATATCCTATCCGGTCTATACAGATTTCAATTTATAAAAACTATTCTCCTTACAGAGAAAATAGGAACTAGTTAGCTTCGTAAAATATAAAATTTTCAAAAATAGAATTTAATTGTCAATTAGTAACTCAATATACATGCGTTATTTATTTATTTCCTATAAATTAAACAAAGCAGTCCTTTAGTAATAAATAAAAATATGATTGTTAATGAAGTAAGAAAATTTTCAGAAAGTATAACTAATGTTATTGAAAGTTATTACTGTTAACTATCCAACCTACTTTAAAAAAATCTTGCTGTAGATAAATAACTAGATTTTTGGTATAAACAACACTAACAGTTATTGCGTAGTCATTAAAAGTAACAATTTACTAACGGAATTATCATTATTTACTTAAAGGTTTTATCAAAATAATAGGTATATCTTTAAAAAAACTTTTATCTGTTAACAAAAGAAAATACTCGTGTCAGTGATAGTGGTTTGTTGTTATGTTACTAAGGAGTCTAAATAAGTGCTGAGTTTTTATACATTAAGAGAAATCAGACAATTCATTAATTATACTTTTCATTAAAATATTTACTAAAGTAAATATGAATTGGAAAGTTTATCTAGCAAAAATGTTATATAATCTCATAAAGCTGCACACCTAATTTTGTTATAATAGTTGTGATATGAAATGTTTTACAAAATTTCAATCTTTTAAACAAATTTTGTTTTTGAATAATGCATGTAATTTGATTACAAAGCCAAACGGTTTTACTTAAATATCTAATCAGAAAAATCTGTAAATGTTATTAAGTGCTACAAGAAAATATAATAATTTTATAATTATAAAACTAATAATTTCGTGATTACCTAAAATTTTCTCGCTTACGAATTTTTTAAGCCTTCTGTGCCCAGGATACTTGAGTAAGTAGTTCTGACGGAGCTCGCTTCTTTAGTATTTGCATAGGTACCCATTTTCGCCATGAAGTCTTTCCTTCCGGCACGCAAAATGCTTTCATGTAACATCTTAACCCAGATAACTGTGCAATCTCGTAGAAACTGAGAAAATAACTGAAAATTGAATTAAAATGCGAATTTGCATTTTTATTGGGTGCAGACTAGACATTTTTTGGCGGTTGAGAAACAATTTCCTCAGCTCTGGTAACATCAAGAGGAAATTAAAAACACTTCTGAAGAGAGAACCTTTTATGATTCTGGCAGTGGGATTGGTCAGGGCAGCCACTGTCACCAAATATTAAATAATTCTTTTTATGGTAAAGGATATCAGGAGAAACTTTTATGTGTGAAGCTTTGCATGGAAATCTGGTTCCACGAAATGAAGAAGTTAGAGGGGGAGGGAAGTTAAATTTTACAAATTGAAGCCCATCCACGTACCCGACGATGATACTCAGTTACGCTTAAAAACATTCAGTTACTCCTGTGTTATAACTGAATGATAAAATATTGAAATGAAATAACTCGTTCAAATAGGCCCATATAAATAATTGGTTACAATTAAACAGAAAATTTAAAACTGTTGTTTCACAAAACACTCATGTACATTATGTTTCATTTATGGCAAAGAGTGTATATATTAAATGGAAAATGTATTGATTGCACTGCTTATTCTGGCAGATGGTGTAATAGTTAGCAAATGTTGATTTATTAACGTTTTATATTCAGTTAGTAATATAGCTACTTTTAAATTTTTTTTTTCCTGTTGCAAGTTTATGAACTTACAATTATTGATATACCTCCCGTTTTTCACGTTATGTTAAAAATTTTCTGAAGATGATTTTCCGATGTCTAGTTTTAAATTCCAGAAAAAAAACTTCGAAGACATCTTTCAAAAGCATAATGTCATCGAAAGGTTCTTACAATATGTGTTTAGTTTAAATTTCACCTAAATATATTATAACATGCGTCATAGTTCTTTTATGCTAGAATCAAGTGGTTAGAAAACATGTATTTACATAATTTTACTCTAGTACACGTCGTACAAAGTACAACTGTGCTATTTTAATGGTTATATCACGAAATTTGCCATTGCTTTCGACAAAATGTAGTCTTTGTCGACACGATCAGTTTCATAAATCTGTAGTAACCAGCGCTACAGGAAATAACTCTTCACAAAAATACAAAATTTTGTAAAAAAAAAAAAGTAATAACTACATCCGTATAGTTGCCAGTTATTTAAAATTTTGTAAATATTGTACAGTTTTACATTGTGAGAAAATAGTTCGCACACAGAATACATTTGAAGCAGATGTGTTTTTTTATCGAATATTATTCATAAAATCAGTGTAATACAGTATAACAATTTCAGTATTCTCCAACAAAACCAATTCTGCTTTTTTACCTATTTTACACAATATCAGGCATAATAATAAATAAAGAAAAAAATATCGCCACAGAACTAACGGTGGAACATTTCGCCGTCACAAACTTGTCTCGTTAAATGTCAGTGTCTGGCGAAATGTGTGAACAGGAAGCTGCAAATGGCAACTTGTCTTATGGTGGCCTATTTTGCTATATTCCGCTAGATTTTACGTAATAGGTTCAGTGACATATTGTTACTTATGTAGTCTTAAATATTTATTTCCTTAGCATGTTGAACGGCAGTTTTGATCATAGCATATTCATTGTATCTTTCATTGGCGCGACTGTCGTGATACGAATAAAATAACGTGTCAGCCAATCAGCATCGAGGTTTCTATGACGTCACAGCGCGACAAAAATTGCAGACGCAAACGAACAAAGCATAGAAAATACTACTATTTTATTCTCGCCGTGGATGTGGTTAAGCTAAAACACGGATTTTAACGTTGTGCCCGAACATTTGTGAAACAGGTGAGTTCGTTATAAATGGTATTTAATAATCTTCCGAGAGGTTAACCTTTATTAGTGTAAAGAAGTCATAATCTTCTTAAGAAAAACGTGTGATATCCGTGGCTTTATTTTCACACGTGGGGAAGTCAGTGGTTATTTAATATATTTTACACATAAACGAAAAATTAATAAACTGTAGTAAACATTTAAGGTCGTCGTACAAGAGGTCAGTACGTAGCGGCAAAAAAATCATTATATATATATATATATATATATATATATATATATATATGGATGAGAGGAAAAAAAAGACAAAGAATCTACTTTGGTCAACTTTCGGGAAAATGGGAAAAATTGTTTTGCTTCTAAAATGGGAACACTTTGTTAGGAATTAGGGAAATGGAACATTACATAAAAAGAACATGATACTTTTTACGTGCAGAAATTTATTTGCATTCAAAGTTGAAGGAATGTTTTCCTTTTTGACTCAGTAGTTAAAGGATACTTTCAAATTAGATATAACTATATTTTACCTACTTGTTTCGATAACACAAGTGCTGTTAATTACAAGAAGAGTATGTTCTATGCTATCATACCTACACTGTACTAATAACACACTTAAAATGTTACTGTTGTTTCTTCTTAGACTACAAACAAAAACTACTGCTGGACTCTTGTAGTGATTATCCAGTCATGGCTGAGGTTACGAAGGAAATATTATATTTGAGAACTCACTTCAAATTACAAAGTCCTATAGGGGGTGTAAGGAATTACGAAATCCATTATCTCTTTCTCTTGATTTATGAAGCTACATAGTACTACTTGGCTATCTCAGTTTATTTTCGGTAAAATATGGAATATTTTCCTTTTTTCAGCCCACATTTTCACATATGAAGGGCCGAAATTCATAGTGGGTTCAGTCAGAAATATTTGGTGGTATCATTGTTTTTCTTATTATACACTTTTTTGAATTGAATTTGCTGTAAAATATTTTACTATTAACAGCATTTCTGGATACAATTACAGTATTGCAAGAAGGAAATGCATTTTGCATGTGATTACAAAGAATTGTTTACGAGAAAGCTATTGTATATTTCTTGTATTTTAAATATATATATATTTATGCATATATTTATGTATATATAAATTTTTGCGTGGCAGCAGAAATAGTGTTTACAATAACGTTAATTTTTATATTAGCTTCTCGCCCACTGTGTCTCGTCCGTAGTGCTATTGTAAAGCCACGATCAGGCAGTATTGTTTATTGTGTAGAGAGGAATACGTAGGAGCGGCGACATTCGAACTAACGAACAGCCATAGCCCGACATGAGGGCAAATATTGTCCCGGTACGCAGCTGTATTGGTGCGGAAATTAAACGTCTTGCCACTTACCCAGCGGGTGTTCCAACCGCCTACATGGATCGATCTCTTCCCGGAGCAGAAGTTCCTTCCGACCACCCCCCTTCCACATCCAAGACGACGTCTACGGCACCCCCGCACGCTGAATACCTGACATGACAAACAGGTGGGGCCTCGCCCGGGCGTAAATATTTGCGCTGGATTCGTGGCGGCGACAGGCGTGCGCAGCGGGGACTGTGATCCTGGGGATACAGGAGTAGAGAAGGAGCTGGATATGCACACCTGCTAGTGGCTTGGCTGATGGTTCCACACGTGGTAAACTAGTGGAGCCACCGAATTTTCAATCTGCACACCTGTTAGTGGCTTGGCTGATGGTTCCACACGTGGTAAACTAGTGGAGCCACTGAATTTTCAACGACAACAATTTTTCACCACTCTGTTACAACGCATTACGTTTGCGTTACTCGGAATTGTCTTCGTTGCATAGGCGTAACTCATTTGACTGTGTCAATGTGGATAAGGTTAAAGTGATATCACACTTCTGTGATTTGCGGTCAGAGCCATAGATGCTGAGAGTTAAAAACGTATAATCAAGGGCTATAAAGAAGAACTGCAGGTGTCTACATACGACACCGAAACAATTTGGTACAAAATTTTTTTCAACTTAAATAACAGTGGTTTTATAGTTAAGTATTTCTACCCGATTTACGGCAAGCTCTGCAGCGTCTTAGGTGTTACAAAAATTGTAAACTTACTTCTAATTTTACGAGAAAACATTTCGAATTGATTTGTCAATGATACCTATAAAATATTTTTCTTAACGTATTAATTACAAGTTTTATTTAATTGTCACTAGCACAATAAATTTAAGTATTAATTAAAATTGTGTTTCTTAATCAAGGATAATTTACGTTGGCAAAATGTAATATTTCAATGCCATTTAGAATCGGCCCTTACAAAAAGGGAAACGGACCCAAAATTTAAGAGCTTCATTAAAAGTCAGTAAAAATATACAAAGTTTTGGACTCGTTTTTCTGTTGTAAAAGGGCTGCAGATTCTTGTGAATTAAAAGTTTGTGGGCATGCTGAAAATACATCAGTCAGAGAAAAATTATTTGAACCACAGGTAAGGAAACTCAATCTAATACGTTGGCAAGGGAAAATTTTCACTGCTAGTTTCGTGAATGTTGGTAAAAGGCTCGGTATAATAGTGCAATGTGACGACAGCGATCTGTGTTTTACGATCGCCACATGCGAAATGTCGTCGCTCTTAATATAAAACACTGCCACAGTGGCGGAATTCCATGCCTTACAGCAGCATCAATCGGCGCAAATGAAAGCCAAATGAGACAAAAACGAGTCTTGAATTGGCGAGCTGTTATGGTTTGTTAATGTAACTCGTGATGGATGTAAACTTGACATCTTGACGGAATCGGTTTCCTTTCACGTCTAGGTTCTGTTCTGTTGATTGTTTACATCGGTGTTACTTTCATTCCTCCTTGTCGCGCTAGTTTATTTACAAAATGTTTCTAATTTTTTCACCTGTTCGCATGAAACAACCCCAGCTGTGTTACAGCCACGGACTTAGAATAACAGGTCTGGACACTATAGCGTATCTACCAATGCTATTGATTTTTTTACGGAAAGCGCCATTAGTAATGAAGTGTTGTTTTAACAATGACATTTAGCATCGTACTACCAGAGATCCTAGCGGCTCTGACACGATATAACTACTCGTAGTTCTATTTACGGCGTGCTAAAACATCAGTTTACTACAGGTTCACAGAAGAAGGTCTGGCAACTTCCTATGTTTTGCCATAGTTGTCGGCGTGCACTTAGTGAAGCTAGCGCTACTAGTAGGTTGACCCATCTTTGCGTTGTTATTGATAGGTATTTTGGAGATTCTTGATTATTAAAATTTATATATTTTGCAAATTTCTTGTCATATTCATTAGAAATGCGTTGCATTTTGGTACTTCAGAGGCTGTTGGATCTATTGATATTTTATGTGACGAATTATTTGAAAGAAAATAATGCCTCATACATGTCTGGTTCCAATGAACACCTAACACTTCGCAGATTAGAAATATGCACCTCATTTTATATGCTTATGGTATTATTGCATTTGTTTTGGGTCAACCTACTACTACCGCTCGAGCTTCATTAAGCAAGCCAAAGTTATTGAGAAGTGTCCAGACCTACTTACATGATCCTGGTTAATTAGTGGCGCCAATTAGTCACAATAGAGACTATTTTCAACTCCAAATGTCCCGACCTGTTCCTCTATGGCCGTGGTTACATCATATGAAGGGCTTAGAACCCTAGGGGTACACGTGACTTTCGTAATGTCTTCGTTTCTCACACTAACAGCATATTTTATGACAACTGTTTTAGTAAAACAACAACAAATTATGGCCCGCGAGACAGTGTCACACATACCTCTCGACCACAAAATTATTAAATTTACTTTTTAACTATCAAAATATGCTCTAAACACACGTTTCATGAAAATGCACTCATACACCTTGCCTTATAAGTCCTTCATATGTTCTATCCAAAATCGTAATAAAATAACTAGACTGTTGCGCTGTTATTTTGTTACATGACCAAATTTAACGCTGACTTATTGCAGGCGTGTGTACTTTAACAGAGGTGAGGGGAATACTTAACAAAAAAAAATGGTACAGGACATTACTTGTTATTGGCTGCAGTATGGCGTCGTTCAATTTAGTAACACATAGATATAGGCCTCCAGCATTAGTCCGGCACCCCTAGGTTCTATCGCAGCTGTAATGGTCGTCGAATAATATTTGCGTAAATTTAGCGAGTTCATCTAATAGCATCTCTAATTTTTAGTCCAATACACGCACTGGTCATAGGCGAATAGCTATTGGCTTCTAATAGTTCAAGCTAGATTGTTTAGCACAAAGCAAGTAGATCTGATGTTTGTATATCTCCCGGCCTTGTCACCACATAACAATTATATTACAGTACACGTTACATAACTTATATTTTATAATACGAGTATAATTACTGAATGTGCATGCAGGTGCTGTTATGCACTCTTATCAAATAATAAATACACAAGTGAAGTGCATTTTGACAAGTGATGATGGTGATGGTGATGAGAGTGATGGTTATGATTATTATAGTGATGATGATTGTGATTATAGTGACCATTATGGTAGTGATGGTGGTGATAATAATGATGATGGTAAATGTGAAAATGGAGACTGTGATGACGATTATGGTGATTGTGTTGATTATGATAATAATGACGCTTATAACAATGAGGGTGATGGTGATGACAGTGATGGTTATGATTATTATAGTGATGATGATTGTGATTATAGTGACCATTATGGTAGTGATGGTGGTGATAATAATAATAATGATGGTAAATGTGAAAATGGAGACTGTGATGACGATTATGGTGATTGTGTTGATTATGATAATAATGACGCTTATAACAATGAGGGTGATGGTGATGATAGTGATGGTATTAATGATGGTGATGGTTATGATAACAATGTTGAAGGTGACGTTGATTATTAAGTTAATGATGATGGTAATGGTGATAATGATAATAATGATGGTGTTGTTGATGACGATGACAACGATGGTGATGATTATATTAATGGTGATTCTAATTATGCTGATGGTGATGGTGTTGATGATATTGTAATGATGATGGTGGTGGTGATAGTAATGTTACTGATAATGATAAATATTATTATGATAGTGATGGTAATGGTTATGATGTTAGTGATGATAACGATGAAGATGTATGTGATAGCGGTAATGATGGTATGGCAATGGTGATGTCAGAAATATAACAGGATAGAGGGGATAATTTGCGTACTCTTCCGATGCAGTCAATGATCGTTCGATATAAGTAAATAAACTTAATTTATTGGTGGCGTTATGTGAGGAAGCTTTGGTAATTACTGTGACTATGGAGGGACTGCTATGTTTCTTAAATAAAACTTTTGTGCATTCAAAGTCTAATAACTCATTGTATTGTAAAAAAAAGTATTAGTTTTACACTGAACAGCGAGGTAGGTGAAGGTAAAGAAGCAGAAGATCTTAAAGAAGTCACACGGACAGGTATCACCTAGCACACTCCGATAGATGGTAATAAGAAGAAAACAGTAGGTGGGACTTTAGACTTCCTAGCACTCAGGCCATTGGGGTCCAAAAGCCTGGGTCTTATTGTGAAGACACTTGAGGGAAAATGTCAAGAATAACTATACATCGCGTACCGGTCAAACTATTGAGTTTAGAAGCATAGTTTGGGATTAAAAATTTTTGTAGAGACGCTATCAGTAGTTCTGTGTAAAAATAATCTTGTAGGGTATGTTATTTTAGATTAATTTAGGTTAAGTTACGTTATTTTAGGTTAAGTAACGTAACTTTACCTAAACTAATCTAAACTCAACTAACCTTATGAAACGTTTTACGTAGGACTTTTAGAGACATTACAAGTAGTCCTACGCAAAGAAATTTGTTAAGTTAGTTTAGGTTAGGTAACCTAACCTAAACTAACTTAACATAACATAACATAACTTAATATAACCGAAAATAACCTTAGTAATTTAAAATTACATAACATAACCTAACGTAACTTAAACTAAACTAACCTCAAATAACTTAACCTAACAAAATTTTTCTTCTTAATACATCTTACAATGTCTCTAGAAACTATATATATATATATATATATATATATATATATATATATATATATATATATATATATATATATATATGCACATATATAAGTAGTTTGGCCGGTACATTATAAGTAGTGATTCTTATTTTTTACCAACTTGAGTAATGTTTATGGACGAATATAGAAAAGGTCAGGGGGGAAACAAATTCTCTACCGGGCCGTATGACTGTAAGGGTGCCGCCTCCCCACATCCCCGGTGGGTGTTTTGGAGCAAATAACAGCCTATGCGTCCCTATACTAATCTGGTGGTCGGGCTGGAAAACCCACACGTGCCATGAAAACTAGGTAGTACTACGAGCGACCAGATTGCCCCGCGGTGATGTACTCTCCCGTGTCTGGTCTGGGTTGAACTCGTAGTGGTTTAGTGGTTGTTGTTGCCCATATGCTGGGCAGACCAGGAGAGGACCCTTCCTCTGTGACAAGCAGAAGAGTTAGTTGCGAATGTGCCCGGAAGCTTATTCTGTAACTGTTTTGTGTTCGCATACGTTCCTTACGTAGAGACAGTCACCATGTCACTATCGTTACGATACTAATTCGTATTCTGTAACTCTTCATGGCGCCGTAGCTAACGTTCCAGCGATTCGTGAGCGACTTTACGTAACAGCAACTAGGGAGGTGGTGTCAGCGGGATTGTGTGCGTGAAATGGTAAATGTGGCGGCGGTATTGCGAAGGTTACATTTCTTAGATGAGCTCGAAAATAATAAAAAGCGCCGGCAAATGCGATTGATGAGGAGGCAAATACGTGATACCCTAAATCCGTTCACAGAAATCGACGAAGATATAGTGAGGCGATTGTTCATACACGAAAAATAAAAACATTTCGGTATCAACATTTACCTGTGAAAAGTTTCTCATTTCCTCTCATGAAATTCAACATTATTTAGTACTCTGAACAGTCGTTATCTTACAACGAAACTTCGTAGCTTCTGCCTCCATTTAACAAAGTTGATCCATTACCCAACTTGTATCCTAAAAACACTTTCACGTTGCCGCACAGAAATATATATGAATCGCGAGGTCGCGTGTTACTACTAATGGCCACAAATAAAACATTTACGGTGCGATTTTAATGGTTTCGGAACGGTACCTACAATGTTGCCAAACCTATAACAAAGATACAAAAATGGTTAACAGAATACCATTTAAAGACAGTCACGCGTGACTAACTGCGTCGCTAACGCTATCAAAAGTCAGTAACGGATTAGCGACGTTACCGAGGAGAAGTTACAGAATAAGGCCCCTGGTGAGTTTGTTAGGGGTTAGATAGGCCTCGACTCAAATAAAGAGGCGGCTGAGCTAAGGATCTGAGTCAGGAGGCATAATGGTGGGCGAGATCCTGGGATAGGTTCCATTGGGCTCTCTCGCTAGTCTATGATACTCCTTTGAAAGGTGGTCTGTGATGCAGTTCAGAGTTCCGTCAAGTAGTTGGGTGGTTCAAACTGTCTGTTAGCGGAAGTCCACTGCTTGGTAGAATGTGATATCTCCCCACGCCTATGGGGGCCAGGCGCTGGAAACGCCTTATGGCTAATAGGCACCGTTAACAATCAAAGCGTGTGTATGTATATTTTAAACATGTCATGAAATGTTTGCCTACATCACTCAGCAGCTTTGTATCAAACATTAATGACTATGCCATGTGTCACAGAATTACCAAGGAATAAATATACAACCTTATTAATATAATGTCTTGCATTAAGTGCTAACCTTTTCGAACTACCTCCATGAGAATAGGGCAAGTAAAAATAAGTAATGTACGGTAATTTTTATGTGCTTCTTATCGATTTCTCCATACGTCAATGCTGATGGAATACCAGTTAATTTAACAACATATGTTTTGCAACCCTTAATTGTCCAAATTAAGGTATTACTTAGTGTTTCACATCACACAGTCTGTACACCTGTGTCCATTACACAAACCATATTAAAGTTAGTATTACGCAAATTTAAGGCGATACCCCATTCGTACATTTAAAAACAAAGATGTTCTTAATTTTCTTCGGTTTTTCTTTGTGGATCGCAATTTGTGCCACACATGGCAAACAAAATTTAATGCCTTACGTTTTCACATAACAATTTAAGCTCTTTGATGCTAAATGATACTGGTTGGTATCTGTAGAATCAGAACATATTTTAACAAAATACACACTCATTTTCCTTTATCGAATATGGTGTCACGTACAGCAAACACAAGATATCTTTCTGGTAAACATGTACAATAGATTACACTTTGTGGAATAAAACACAACATTACGATATTTGCGTTTTAAAGGTTTCAGCAGGGTTTCTACCTATCCCTTTTCATGCGACGAGCTTACACCCAAACACACCCTTCTTTACTTTTATGCACATCGTTATTTACGAAAGATCCTAAGTCATCATGTATTGCATCTAAGAAACACAGCAAAAAGCATAGGCAATAGTGCTTTCATGTTTACTATATTGTGTTCTATGAATTTTCGATGGTGCACTTTCAAAGTTACCTACACATTTCTTACTAACGCTACCATAATTGATTAATTGTTTTTGAAACTCTAATGCTGTAGATTCATTTGTAATTTGAAAGAAAAATGAGTCCTAGACTGTTGCAACAGGCGGACCGTTTCTGTTAGACAGGTGACATTACTTAATAAACAATCTTTAGAAGTTCGAAAATCTTTAAGGTAAAAAAATTGTACGCAATTAGAGGGTAGCCACCCCTGCTATTACAATAAGGGTGGAAGGTATAAACCAGCATTTGCTGTTGGTTTGCAGATACCAACAGCATTAAGCAATGCTGAAAATATTGTATTTTCATGTTAATTAGTTTCCGATATTTTGGGATGTTTCGATCTCCAGAGGCCCATTACTTCCTTACTATTGCGTTCAGGTTAAATGTGCAAAACATATTTTCGTCATATATTTTCTCGTGAGGAGCGGAGTTTGTCCTGTATTAAGAAATATGCCTTATGAGAAGCAAACTTTCAAAATCAGACGTGTCCACCTTATCTAGCTGTAGAAAAAGTGCAAACACATTATATTTTGTAGCACTAACTGAGAATAAACAAACCCAATTTCATAAGACATGTGTTGTTTATGGAGTCTGGGTTCATACTTGTATGTAACACATCTTAATTATTTAGAAAGGACAGTTTACTAATTTTCTGGATTTTGGACATGTTTGGTTTCGAATATTTGCTCCTCATATATATGTATAAGGGAGTTTTCACAATAGGGTGAGCAATTTCGAAAACTTATTTCTAGAATAATAATATACTAACACTATAAGACCCCAAATTTAAGGTTTATGTATGTTGTAATCAATGTATGTTAGATTACTTTGTTTATGCTAATAAGATACCGGAAACTATAAATTATCTTAAGGAAAAATACCTTACTAGGGATTCAAATATGCACACTTTATTACGAGCCATCTACAATTGTCTGACATTTGCTACGTCTTCGCGATTTAATGTCAAAGCAAACATGTGTTTGAATCAATACCAATTACAATGTGCAGGACCATATTAACAGTTCAGTACAGATCTGGCCTTTGACGTAACTAGCCCCAGCGACCAGGATGGCGATTAAACTGGACACATAGCTGGTAACACAGTCAAATTAAATTTTCCACTGAAAATAATCCTGTCATTCGGAAACTTGGGAAAGTAATTTAAGGGTGACTTCACTACAACATACTATAAAGTCCCCGAAGGTGGGATGTGAGGTGGGACCCGTTTAAAAGTAAAATTTTAAGAGATTTTGGAAAAATATCCGTTACCCCAGATATTAGTGGAAAACACGTCTAAAAAAAATTAAAGAAGGCAAAATGTCATACGTAAATGTCGTATTCGTTTTTTTAAGAATTATAATCATACAGATAGGCCTACGATAAGGTCAAATAAACCAATTTTTAAAAGTTGTTTTTTTGGCGACTTCTAATCACACTGTGCAGTAGTCGACGTTACATTATTTGCAGATTTCAATAATGCTGAGTACCCATATCAGTTTAAGTCGTTTTAAAGAGCTCGATGAAGTAACAAAGACAGTAGCTCGCATGCCAGTGACCTCTCCTCTGGTGTCGATGACGCACTGTAGAATACATCCGCAATGGCTGAGAGACTGTCATGTTTCTTAAAAAAAGTTTCGCAATCGCTGTTTATCTTACCTGTGTACAGATGATGCCAAATAAATTGATAAAACGAATACTTGTTAAATAATAAAGAATTTGAACTCCAAGTATGAGAATGTTATTATTTCAACTTTCCCTCTTCTTGGTATGATGACTAGAGATACGTTAATTTCGCGGATTCATCTGGCAGCAGCCTAGACTTGTCAGTCCTATACACCCACTGGCCACAATCGATTATCTAATGGCTTTTAACCATACAAGCAGGTAGCAAGCGATAGCACTTCTAATTATTTTCTTATTTACTATTGGCTTGCAGTAGTCAAACGCGTTTCGTAACAGCCGCCAGCAAGTCACAGACATGACAATGAAGTATACATAATTGGCGTTCAACCTGTCCTGGAATGTATATGAGAAATTTACGTACCTCTTAAAACAAATAAATGTATTCACCTGTATTACTGCATTACAGTTTGTCATAAATATGTAACTTCACATCGCACAATGCTTGTGTCATCATCTCCATCAGATTTCAATTATAATTTTCTGATATAGCATGCATATTAACATTGATTTGTTGTACTCGTGTGTGAGGAAGTATTCTTGCTGAACAGTCACCCTTATATTCTCGTCTTCTGATGCCTTAGTGTCAATTCCTTTTTGTTTTACTCGTTTAGTGATGTCAGTGGTATTCGTGTAACCGTAAAAACAGTGCAATTATTGTCGTTGTAATTTTTAACATCGGTCACTTACCGCTAGTACATACTGAATACATTTTTACAATAAGTCTTTTTCGCTATGATTTGAAATTATTGACATTCATAAAAAAGTTAAAAATCACCTTTGGTGGGTCTCCCATCCCCTCTCAAACCATATCCTTGAGTAGTATTAGTGCATTATATAGAAGGCACCAATGTATAACTGTGTAAAGTTTTAAAACTCCAGAACTTTTTTTCTCTCGATCAATTTCTGTTGGTCGAATTTGGGTGTGCTGTGGGATCTGCACCGTAACCGACGCGCCATGTATGTTTCTAATGCAAACTACTTTAATCTTTGTAAGGTATTTCCCGTCTCCCTGGACCAAAAGTTATATCAAGCTGCTCGTCTCAGCATACTCTACACCGCTGTGTGCAGTTGTAAACACACACAAATAACGAGTTTGCATTAACTTATATTATTTCGTTTCGCAGATTTAATACAAACTTGAGATAAAATAATAAATTAATAAAAAGGAAAACTACAATCAACGAAAATCAATGATCATTGTAAAAGTCTTTATAATTATCATCAGATATTTATAAACACTTAATGGTAAAAGACGACCTGTCATTCTTACCAAGTTGATACTTAAGTAATAAAATTTGTGTATAAGAGGTTTAACTTTCGAATTTTAGATATTGTCCGAAATTAGATTTGATGCGTCCCCGCAAAGAAAGTTTGTTCTCAAAGTTAGAAATTTGTCAAAAGAGTGTTAATTTTCAGGAAAGGATTATATTCGGAGGTGAGAGATTCCAATAATGAGTTAAAAATAGAGATTCAGACACTCTCAATCCCTGTATTTAAGCATTTATGTCGGTAAAAACATCAAAGTTTTGTAAACTCCATTAATCTCTAGCAAAACTGTTTTATTATCAATGTATTTACATGACATTGAATGGGACGTCCATTAAAAGTCATACCGAACTCTTCGAAATTTCTTTCTTTGGCTGTACAGTAGGTATGTCCAAAAACAATCGCATTTTAAGATCACCACGCAAATCCTGACCTAAACTGGAGGAAAAAAATGTAAGTGGCAATATGTTTTACGACAGTTTACGTGCAGAATGTGGCAACACTGCACGGAGGAAGTCCCCTCTAGCGGTCTAAATTCAGATATTAATTTATGCATGTCACATCAAGTAAATGTAGAATTATATTTGGACTGCTTGGGATTTTAACATGCATCCATAATGTGTAGGTCAGAACAATACTAGTAAGGTACGTAAGAAATCTGTGGAGCAAAAAGACAGTACTAACTACAGTGCAAAGTTGCCACATTGTGCACCTAAAAGGTAATCGTACAACATTTTGCCACTAACACTTACGTCTCCGGTTAAGCTCAGGATTCACGTGGCTTGCACATTATGCGTTCGTTTCTGGACAGCTTGTGTGTGTGTGTGTGTGTATGTATAGAGGTGTGTGTGTGTGTGAGTGTTTGTGTAGGTGCACGCATGTGTGTATAATGAGCCGCGTAGTTTAGAAAGTGTAAACTTCCCTCCTGTTTGTCCCTCCATATTTAACTTGGTAATGTTTCTTAATTACTACTTTCATTTTGTACAAATATATTTTACAATCATATTTACGGGTTTATATGGTTTTGTTAAATTATAATAGAAGTGTTTATTTATGACGATAAATTAATTTGTGAATGCATATTTAATTTAAACACGTAACTACCATTATAAGAATTATATATATATATATATATATATATATATATATATATATATATATATATATATATATATATATATATTAACAAACACCCGATCGAAATTACTCTAATTTACTGGCATTGACTTAAAACATATATGAGCGTACATATCGTTGTACGTTTAATCACGTGTTCACCTGCAAAAAAGTGTGATTGATATCCTCTGCCAAAATCTTTAAAAGCTATACTTGGAAACTAATACGTATTTTGTTAGCATCTTAGAGTTATGGATCCCCGATTTTTGCGGAAGATTTTTGTACCACTTTATTTCAGTACTTCATGTGCACATCTACCGCATGGTTTCGTGGTAATTGAGAGCGTGTTCTATGTAGAGGCGTGTTTTATTTTACTGTTCTAATCAGAACAATGATACTGTTTTGCCACACATATGTAATTAGAGCGCAGAACAACACGAAACTACCGAGTAAGGTGGCGCAACGGTAACACGTTCAAATCGCAAACGGGAGGATACGGGTTCGATCCCTGGCTTCGGTCATCCTGATTTCGGTTTCCTATGATTTCCCGCAACCGTTCCTGGCGAATGCTGGGATGGTTCCTTAACAAAGGCCGTGGGCCTCCTATCATTGTAGTAAGTTATTGTCACTGCCTCTAATGACCTAGCTGTCAAAGATACATAAAACCCAATTATCTTAACTTGCCTATCGAAACTGAAAGTTTAAAACGTTCAGTCATTGAACTGCGGTGCAGAGTTGCCACTGAGCATTTACGGCATTGAAACAAA
>PNEQ01128576.1:32216-52005 GCA_003012365.1 Medauroidea extradentata
AAAAAAAAAAAAAAAAAAAAAAAAAAAAAAAAAAAAAAAAAAAAAAAAAAAAAAAACCACCCTGAAAATTTCAAAACGTAAGAATATAATTTATCTAACAGAGACAGAAATCTAGCAAGTTGTGAATACACACACAAGTACTAAAACCCTAACAAATATATATTAAAATGGATTATATATATACAATATATATATATATATATATATATATGTATACACACACACACACGCAATGTGTGTATATCTATAACACGTATGTATCATATAGGTTGTAAGGAAAAGGGAAAAGTACCTTCGGGAAATGTTTGATTAATATAGGACTATTTTTGTTCCTTACGATGTACCTACTGCTGGAACACATAAAGTAAAATATTCTCTAAGTCAGGTGGCAAATAAATATATTTTACTACAATACGATAGCCACTTCTTTATGTTCATAGCAAAATATTCATTGAAGCACAACTCAATTAATATTTAGTAGTAAATTTTTCCATGTAATGTATAATTACTTCATAATGAGTATTCCAGAAATTAAGCATTAAATTTAATTCAGCATATAATTTTGTCACTGCGGGTGTTTTTATATTTACATGTGTATAGTATATGTATATTTTATGCATAAATACACGCACATACACAAAAATTTATATAGATATATACTACGACGGCTTGTTTAATTGCAATTTCGTACACAGGTAGGATTTCAAGTAAGAATTTATTGGTTTGTGGACGTACGCCATTGCTCATGTTTTTGCTGATCAAACCTGTGTTGGATGACAAATAACGGAAAACGAACAAGAAAAAAGATTCGCATCTTGGTGTTCTGACCAGCCTTGTCCCAGCCTGAAGACGGGGATAGATTGCAATACCCGAAACGTTGCATTTTTTCGTTGGTTTTACTTGTGTTGTGTTGTCTATTGTTTTGGATTGTATTGTGTTTGTTGTCCACTGTTCGCTGTTTTTTGTCTATTTCCATCTTTTTTCATATTGGGAGTCTGGTTCTATATTTGTGTGTGTCTTCTGTGTCTGGGTGTTGTTGTCACGATATTCGACTGAATTCTATCTCCAGAATTTTTGTTGTCTGTAGTAACACAAAAAAAAAACTGACAGAAATCCTCTGGAATTGCTTTTTTCTGTTTTTGTGTGCGTTTTATATAAAAAGAAAAAACATTTTCTTGTTCGTTTTCCGTTATTTGTCATCCAACACAGGTTTGATCAGCAAAAACATGAGCAATGGCGTACGTCCACAAACCAATAAATTCTTGTCGTAAACTCCCATTGCAACAAACATTAAAAAAAATTTCAGGATTTCAAGTGTCAGAACTTTCCTATCCTCTTGTAAGATGTAATAAATTTATAAATACGTATATGCATTACATTACTTTAATTTATTAACTTTTACTGTATATACACATATATAAGTAAATCCGTCTGAATATTGCAAAGAGTAGAATAAGTATTTACTATTGTAAGTAAAATTAAAGGCATATTTGAAAAGAATATTTCATTAAATGTCCATATCCTTGGCTCAGGGCCTATCACGTCGCCGCGCATGGAAAGCGGTGTACAGGTTGCCTCAGCGGGGGTGTAGCTCCACGCCCACGGGACACAGAGGCTGAGGAAGTGGCGGGGAAGGGAGATGATATACGTGGGCGAGGGATCAGTTTTGTCGTGTTGCGCGGGAGATATTAATTAAATACCGCGCGCGAGCAGCGGGGACCGGCGTTAAACGCGAGCGCGCTCACGTGCGGCCGGTATAGAAGGGACAGACCTCTCTATGGCCGGCTATATGAGCCGCGCGCGCGGACGCGATATTGGAAAGCCGGCGAGGCGCGGCGTTACGCCCCGCCGGGCCCTAGGCCCGGGGAGTAGCGCCAACTTTAACCCGCGAGTCGCTGTAAAAACCTGAGCGCTCGCTCGCGTCTACAGGCCGCCCTGGAGTTCTTGTACCTCGGCCTCTGAGGCGAGTCTGCAACCAGATATCCGAGGACCCCATGTACTCCCTCTCTTCCTCAAGTAGAATAAGATAAGGTCTGAGTATTTTACGGCCCTTTAACCACGAAGTCTTAAGAGCCGATGAAGGTGAAAATGAAACGAATATATTCCACAAAGATCAACCACATTTTTGCTTTCAAAAACTGTGACAATTCTTTCTGAATATATATAAACCATAAAAATTTAAAACATAAAAAAATATATATATTGATTGATGGTTAAATAATTTAACTTATTATGAGTTGGCTTTAATTTTTAAGGAAGTTGTTTTCAGCAGTTAATTATTTTACATTTTGTATATTTTGAACGGTTAAATGTAATTCATGCAGCACTTCAACTTTTTTTTTTTTTAATTTATTTAATACTATGACGAGTTTCCTCACATAAATTACTCTAGCAATAGTAAATTGTCGAGTAGCACTCACACAAAAACGTCGCTTATTTGAGTGTGATGTCTTCCATTTTATGAAAAGTATTTACGTAAGTGTTGTAACCTGTAAATGGAAATAAAATGTCAAATACCAAATGAGGAGAAGGGACAACTCAACAGCCATGTCCGAGACAGGATTTTAATCCAGGACCTTTCACACCGTTGACCAAAGCCTAACTGTCTCTTAAGATATGGGGTCTGAATACACGTGTAAAGTTTTCATTTACTTATCACAACCACATTTCCATTTATATTACTAACGAAATTTCGTGATAGCTCCTTAATATTACACAAATGCCTTCAAATTGCCTATTAGATGCAATTTACTACACGCATTGCACGATGACTATGAAAAGCGATTGATTGATTGTACAGGCTATTCAGAAACAAATGCGTTGCAAACATCCCATGTGATTCACGTGTTGCTACATTGCGAATATAAAATGCCGTCGTAAATTTTGCCTCGAATATTTTTTTCTCCAGTTGAGTTCAGGAATCACGTGGTTTATTAATTACGCGTTTGTTTCTGGACAACGTGTGTGTGTATATATACATACACACACACACACATATATATATATAAACACACACACACAAATACCACTATGCCACAGGTGTTCCGACCGAAGTCAGGTTTTGAACC
This sequence comes from Medauroidea extradentata, assembly GCA_003012365.1. Lineage (NCBI taxonomy): Eukaryota > Metazoa > Arthropoda > Insecta > Phasmatodea > Phasmatidae > Medauroidea > Medauroidea extradentata. The sequence continues at coordinate 35,285 of PNEQ01128576.1, forward strand.
ACGACATCCCCAAAGTCCAACTATAGACGAGGTGATTCTGTGGTGGTTCGCTATTTCCTTCTGCAGTATGATGATAAAGGCACAACACAATACCCAGCCCTGGGACGGTTCCTTAAAAAAGGCCATGGCCGACTCCTATTCTAGCTCCTTTCACTGTATCAATTTGTTCGTCACAATCTCTAATGACCTCGCTGTCGACGAGGCGTAAAGCCAAGTTGAAATAGTTCATGTTTTTTTGTTCGTTGATTAAACACAATTTTTAATTACTTTATTTTGTCTCTCTCGTAGACAAATAACCCTACAGTAAATTAAAATTACATTTCATTTCATCAATATTTATGAAATGACTGGACAAATATTTCTTTGAATATATACAATAATGCATTTACAGTCAGTTTCAAATCCAACAGATAATGCGTAACGTACGTAAACATTTGTGACCAAATTTGAAGGCATTTTACAACGAAAAGATCCTAAGGAATAAAATGTCTAGTAATTTCAATAAGAAAATTATTAGGACTTGGTTATTATTTTCAGACGGAAAATTCAACCAGTAGGTTGAAACTTCAACTTAAGACAACAAATTTGAACGTATAATTTAATTGCCTTAGGCTCTCGCAACTCGAAAAAATAAATCGAATCCTTAACAAAAATGCCCGATATTTATTTTGTAATGTTTTAAAACTAAAATATTTTTAAAAATTGTTGAGTAATTAAAGCATATTTTCATCGTAAGCAGCTAAAGTAAAAAAAAAAATCTTATTTCATCTTAGTACTTCTCGTCAAAACTGGAAGACAAATAATTTTAATCTGTATTTTTAAATTCTAACTTAGGCAGCACAGCACTTGTTCTTCGTTCGTTCTCATTTCAAATTTGCGGTATTTTAACACATTCTGTTTGAATTTGCGTAGAGAACTTTGACGACTATTAGTTTAGCTGTTGAAAGGATCTCTTCGCAAGGAGTAATTCAGAAGTATGTTTTGCCAAACTATAAAACATTGTTGCATTTGTATCCCAGAAACGTATTCTAGTCTTGAATGAAATAAAAATGTGACGCCTGATTTCATACGAATACGAGAGAGTAAAAATTTGAGTTTCGTGTAGTTACACAATGTTGACAGTTATTTAGAACGTACGTTAGCCATGTTGAGTGCAGACTTGTAAAGATTGAAATTTATCTAAAAAAATACGGTAAATTTATAACTTAATCATTACTTTCAAAAGTAGCCCATTTCAAACTTTTAGTTGGTGAAATTATTACCAAGCGATAAAAAGTAACGAATTAATTTCTGCAAACCGTTGTCAACCCTATAAAATAACTGGATGGCTTCAAAGTCCAACACCGACACACAATATTAACACCAAAAATAGAATTTCAAGTTTATACATCGAACACTTCACAAATGACACCTGGCGCTAGCTACACTATGCAAGCTGAGTCAAACGAAGGCGATACTGTAGGTGGTGCCACAGTCGCGTTTGTCTCGACCAACATATCGATAACATAGCAAACACTTTTTTTCTCGGAAATGAAGGTCAATAAGAAGAGCCCTGTTTACTTCTTGATATTGTGGTCGTGCGTGTTTAATGTTTTATTTTTCACCATACAAATATTTTGGGACACACTAACTGGTTAAATTTAATCAGTTAATTTTCTTTCAACTTTACGTTATATCAGTTAATATTTTAAAAGTTAACTTTCAACTTAAGTCAGTTAAATTTTTAAGGCATTAACATAAACTTTAATCGGTTAGATTTTTTGGTTAACTTTCCCAAGTCTGGTTGAGTGAAATTAGGCATAAATATTATTGTGAGTTAGTAACATTGAGTATTCTTACATGCTCGGTAGGGATTTATGTTATGTCTCTCTGCGTACTCGACCGAGCGACAAGCGTCCAACGCTATCATGTTGGTAATCGTATTCTCCGTACATCCCCAAAATCGCTCCTTGTCAATGCTGGAATGGATCCTGGAAAAAAATGCCTTGGCAAATTCCTCTCAACATTCCTATTTATTAATAACGTCTGACGTCGTCGTCTCTAGTAACATCGCTGTCGACAAGAAGTTAAACTCACTTGTTTTAACTTGCTTCAGGCAATTTTACTAATTTTATTTATACTTGATTGATTCATTATTCGTCAGGCGTGTGTTACGTCTACCACATTTCTACCCAGATATCCTACGTCAGGAAAGTAAACCTTTGCTACACCATTTCTCGTGCTTAGATACTGAGATGAGTTCCTCTGGGAAATTTTTCAGTCCGTCATGCAAGTGGATACTTAAAATCTAGTCTTTGTGTAGTTCTGTTAAGTGAAGTTCTCGACAGGAAGACTAACGACTGTCGAAAGCAAAGGACTCAAGGATTTTCATGAGCGGAGGGTCAAGTAACTGCGATAGTGCTTGTGCAATCTGGGGGCCTCAAAAACACTAGTTATTAAATATTCAAATGGATGACACTAGAAATCTATGGTATTACTTAAAGTTGTAGTTAGATTATAGAACTTGTTATATCCATTAATAAAAATACCTAATTTTCTCCGAGGAAATGTACAATTTGTATAAAAAATCGTATATTTTATTGACACTTTTACTTTTTTGCTAATTATGTATTTCCTTCACGTTTAACTGAAACACCTTAAATATGGAAACACAAACGAACAATTTGTACATCTCTTGTTGAAATATCTTATTTACCTGGATTTATATCAAATTCTAAAGCTTAATTAGTAAGAATTTTACTGACACACAGTCTTTTTTTTTAATAAGAGAGTCCGCAAACTCTTTAAAACAGTGAGGGAGAGATTTTGGTTAGCGCTTAACATCGAGGTCTTTTGCTCTGGTGAGGGGTGACATGACGTGAGCATGGAGCAACGCCGGAATGAGAGGGTGGGGGAAACGGGAGATACCCGAGAAAACCTGGCACGATTCCCACATGCGAAAATTCGGGAACCGACCCCGCAGGGAATCGAACCCGGATCGCCTTGATGGGAGGCGAATGGTCTGACAATTCGGCCACCGCGGCTCCCTCTCTCTCTAATATAACTTTTGCAAGTACACTAACACTAATAACCACCTTGATGTTCTTATTTATAAAGTTAACGTTTGAATTTAAGATTACGGCTGAATGGCAACATTACCTTCTGTCGAGAAGTGTTTTGTGTGACGTGGGGGGTTTTCCTTTCTCCGTTCCAGTTTACTATGAAAAAATTTAATTTACAGAGTTAGTGGTTTACATTCGGGTAAATTAGGTAGAATCATTCAAATTGGATCCCTTACAATTAAGAGTGTATTCACAACGAAGAGTATTAGTGTTCCTTGTAAAATCATATTAATGACTCTACAAAATATACTGTTATTTTCTCATACGAGACTGTCTTAGTACAGTCCGTAGAGCATCGGAAATCCAACAGTAATCTGGCATCTGTTTTAACTGACCAATCTGGACTGAATCTATATTTTATATTCTTAGTATAGTCTTATAGGCTATGTCCCACCAAGCTATGTGAAAATCGTGCTGGACGATGCTGGTGGTCGGAAGGGTTTTCTCGGTGCTCTCTTGTTTCCACGCCCCCACATTCCGACACTGCTTCTTATCCGCACTATACCACCCCTCATCAACCCTGAAGATCTATATGTTATGTGCTGACCACAGATTTCTTCACTTCACCAGTTTAATAGGTACCTAAAGAACGGCAGTCAATATGGGCCATACGTGGTAAAATTTCAATCCGGATCGAACCTGGAGTGGACTGAGAAATCTAGATTGAGATGTTACTATAATCACTTTGTTGTGGACTGAAGTAGGAGTGAAACGAGATAATCCTCTCCATTTGTTAAAGTGGACTGGGATGAAGAATCTGGAATGAGATTTTACTGTAAACACAGACTGAACTGAAAATAAAACGTGCAGGGCCAAGTTGCCATCATATTGCGTTGCTAAGTGTTGTGGTTATGTTAAAATAAGAACAGAGAATACATTTTAATTAAAAAGAAAATCCGAAAGATGAGTGTTTGTAAAGCGAAACGGCTTTCATAAAGCGGAATGGAACGAGACAGGTGGTGCGTCTCGTGAAGAAAAGCCTTATTTGGAGCAACATCCATTTTTCGTTCGTCATCTGTTCTCTGATTCGTATTGTCACCGACAGATCGCGTTATTATATTTTCAGACCTGGTTGACTCCAACTTTGCTCTTGTTTATAAGTTCAATATGGATTGTAATATTTGCCAAAAATACATTTCGTCAATGCATGTTTGCTATACATTCACTCCAGATAGACTACACGCGAAGTTAAACGTGTATTGAAGTTTACCCTAAACGTAGTAATAGCCTCTATCGTGGCAGTACATTTTCAATTTCTCTCTGCAGCGATACATTCTGCCATGAAAAATATCCATTCATTGCTGGCGTATCGAGAGCCTTTCCATATTTCTGACATTTATCATTACAAAGTACATTAGAATATTTAGAATAGTCTTATTTTTGACAAAAAAGTCTCAGTATAAATATTTACACGGAGCAAACAACGTTTTGCACAGAAAAGCTTTCAACAACAGTAATGCAGCTAATGCAATAAATTGAGCGATATATCAGAGAAATTTGTGTACTTAAAACAATAACCAAAAATATCGTGAACATTTCTATAAGTGGACAAAGAAATAGTTAAATACTGCAACATTTAAAATTAAAAACTATTAAAAATATTATCTTAATTTACACAAGGAAGACAAGCAGACTTGTGTTTCAACATTACACTTGTAAAGGTTAGGTTATATATAAATTTATTGAGACTGCAATCACTTTTCAGTGGTATGTGTAAGATTGTAAAACTCATTATTTTTTTAGGCTTCGAAGACCTAATTTATCCTCCGGTGTCTGCGTAGCTTACCTTACAAACCTGAAGTAAATCAAAACGCAGAAGATAAAATTAAATGTTGATAATGAATGTACATACAAGAACAACGCTCAAAATATATTTAATTTCCGAACATGCTGGTAAATAATTAATAAGTAAATTAGTATTCTTATATAATGACATCGAGAAATTTCAGTTTTATTGGTTACTTTTCTTAATAAAAGATAACTTGTAATGTTACAGATAAATAATTATTAAAGTATTATTAACTACTCCATTCAGTTGAACATTTAGAGAGCCTATGAATCCTAGCCAATGACAATATACTTTATTCCTCGAAGGTTTATGTGGACGATTTAGAAACACTTTATGAAGAAGAATATACGATGTATATGTCAAGGAATAGTTAATATATGCACAGGCCATTTATAAAAAAAAGAGTCATGTTATTTTATAACAAACTGTATTATATTGGACATACGCCATTGCAATATTATGTCGTCAAAGAAATCTTAGAAAGAGATTAAGAAAACAAACAACGAAATACGAAAAAAGTGAAAACAAGCCGATTTGGCTATAGTCAACACATCCATAAACAAAAATAACAGAGCATAAAAGATCTCATAAGGAATAAGTCAACAACAAATAACGGAAAGAAATAAAGACAAGCGAACAAATATAAAAGTTGAAATACAAAATAAACTAATATGTAAAAGTAAGGACATAACAATTAAGACAGCACAGACAATACTGGAACGAATATAATAATGGACACAAAACAGGATGACGACGACGACACAACGATGAAGACCCAAAAGAACACTGTAGATTTTCAAAGGCCGACTTTTCACGAGGTTTCGGGAGCCAACATCTGCTCTCGTCTTCAGGTGAAGTATAAGTGAAAACTGGCAGCAGTTTCCTCATGTGCCATCCGAGGCCGTGCCGTCGCGAGATCGAAAACCGAAGCTTCCATATCTCGCTGGGTGTTTGTAAAATCAAATGCATCTCGACAGTCTAGTTTCAAATCATTGGAACGGCGGCTAGGCGTGTGTAACTGTTTTAGCTGGGCTCCGGACCCGTAATTATTAAAGATGTGGAGGGAGATTGTTGCCATTAATAAAATTACGTGTCTCTGTAAACGGCGGGGGAGTTAAGCTCCCCGCCATCTAGGCTAGTGTTGTATTGTCTGTATAGTGAGGTGGATGTAGTCAGCAAGTGGCTAGCTAAACTCGTGGAGTAGTAGTGCGTGAGTCCCTACGACTATGAGAACCGCTCCAATCAATCCCAGTAGGTTACATGCAGGTCACGTACAGCCTTCCAACTGAGGATCAGGCCTGACACTCCCATGGTTTTTTCATTGTGTAATCGAATGTGACAACATTCCAACGACATTATTATTTTATAGTAATTTATAAATTTAAGAGGCATTCAGAAAAGAAGGCTTACACACCATTTGACACGAAAATGAAACATCCAGGTATCAATAAAGATTAGAACGATGACAGGTAAACTCCAGTAGGAGAACTTGTTTTAAAAGCTTTACCATGCAGGCAGAGAATGTTGTCATTTATGCGGGTCACAATCGTTAACAAAGTATTTCGTAACTACGAATTCCACGCCCATTCTAACAGGCACGAATTTCGGGACGAACTATATACACCACGAAAGAGTGAGAGAGAAGGACAGCCGAACGAGAGAATGAAAGAGCGCGGGGTTTGCGCTCGCGTACCAATATTTCATAGGCTAGTGGCGGGAGTAAATGTGGAAGGGTCGGATGGGGCGCGGAGAACGGAGAGGCGAAGAAAGCGTAAGAGCAACCAGCACTGGGGTTGGAAAAGGGGGTAGGGAGAAGGGTGAGTCAATTCGAATGTCCATTTGACCACACAACTCCACGGCTTCGTACGGCCCTGTACACGCGTTCACTGGCCCTCTATGAACTTTTTTTGACCGTATGGACATCGTGGTTTGCATTTGACTGTTACGCGGTAGAATAAACACGTACGTTGTCAGCGTTAGGGAAAAAAATTTCCGGCCTTGTATATGCTCATTGTCTAATATAAGCATTGGTGGGTGCAGCTACTCAACAGCCGTAGAAGCGGTCTGGACAACTGACAATAGTACTAGGTACAGCGGGAAATTGCCAGAATTCAATGTGCGTCTCGATGTAGCCAAATAGCTGGTGCAGCGATTGCGCGACATTGCCGGCTCTGCTGTTGGAAATAAAGGGATTATGGCGGAAGCGATGTTACCGCAAAGTAAGCTAAATTGCACTGAAAAAATACCTAGGTAACCACAAAACATTTAGTCACTGCGGACCTTACCAAATTGTTTTTGTGGGGACCAGTGAAAATTTTTGCTGTCCCGAATAAAGTTTTGCAGTGACTGCCGAAAATGTTTGTAACCACTTCAAGATATTTCGTGATGTCCATACTGACAAATAATTTTGCAGTCATCACAAAACTGTTTTTTTTCTGTGAGAGTTTTTTACAGTCGTACGCCATAACGAGCGAAAAGTTTTCAAATTGAAGCATATACAATCCGGAAAGGATTACAGCGTAACTAGTAAAAATTAAAAATAAAAACACGAAAACATAAGAAGAACACATATTAATTAAGGCATAGAATACAATCGTTATATAAAATTACGACTCCAAAACGAAAGCAGAACAATTACAGTTCTATAATGAGGTGCCATAAAAATAACCACAAATACGAACGACGACAACGCAAATGACGGTAGATACGAATGGATTGTATATGTGTGTCTGTCTACATTGAATGCATGTTCCCAAGTCTTTCACTAAATATTACATACTGGACTATATTTTAACATAACAACTTAGTAAAAACGTAAAGCAACGTCTTGCTATAGTTATGTTAACTTTTTTCAAAGACAAATAAATATTTAATAATCATAAAAAGTTAGTAATTACCTTATTTGCGCAGCTTACTTTATAAAGAAAGTACAACTACGATCTCGTAGTGCAATATAAAAGTATTTATCACGTGTGTTAAATGTCTAACTATTACATATTGGTTTGGAACGCACAGCGTAAGAGTTTGAACTTTTCTCTAAGAACCGATAATAATGTCATCTCTAAACATTCCATTCATTCTGGGATTTGAAAGCGTAACGGAATAACAGTGTTTATCTGACCGGGTTTTACTGACTAACAAAAAGTTTAGCCATAATATATTTGCACTAAATACGTATGGTTGCTCAAAATGGGCTATGCAATCCTGTGTCGTATATATATATATATATATATATATATATATATATATATATATATATATATATATATATATATATATGTGTGTGTGTGTGTGTGTGTGTTGGTGTGTGTGTATGCTTCAAATTAAAAAAAAATGGCTTTATGTATCGATGCTATATGTTTTCGCTTGTTATTTTACACTTGCTACTATCTTGTAAAAAAAGTTACTTTGAAAGGGTAAGGACACATTTTAAACATGACAGTAATCCATACTTCCAGTTAACGCGTGAAACTAGATAGAATAACCTGCAGGAAGACATAATGCACAATTATCACTATTTGATCGCCCGTCATTTAATAGTTTAAGGCTCACTAAACAAAATGATTAATCATTTACTTGGAAACTCGAAAATGCAAACAGCCACTATTGATACATTAGGTACTATACTAGTTCGCTCCATTTGTCAGACATGACTGCCAAATTTATTATCTGGGCGGTGGACTATAGGCTAATAAATTAAATATTGCTACGGAACAATAATACTGGTACGTGAGAGCACTCAAGCGATGCGACGAGCCTCAGACAGAAACCCCATTTTTTACCCCTCACACTCTCTCACTCTCACTACCACTACACTTGGCCACACATGGCTGCTCCTGATTCACTTATCGCTGACGTCACAAGCCGTCTTGGAAGCAAATAAAGGCCAGCCGTCCTTGAAAAGCACGCGCCTAGGCAATCATTAAAGTTTGCCTTAGCTCATATACAGTTTCGTTGTCGCCTTGATTCGTCAACAAGCTTGAGTATGATCTGGGTGTCGTCGAGGCCAAGTATAAATACAATCCAGGGCGGCTGATCAGCAGAAGTATTGTGACGGTTTGCCTCTGTGTGTTAACGGCGGAGACGACGTCTAAGGCGAATGTAGTGAAGACGACGGCCGTGCGTTGACGGCAAGGAGCGGCGCGGGATCAGCTCACAGAGTGACAAGTCCGTACGGATACGGAACAGTTTTAGCGTTTTTTGCAGGTTCAGTTGCGGATGATAAACGGGCGAGTAGGTTGGACTGCTACCATGAAAAGGGAGAGAATTCTAGAAAGAGAAATTTTAAGTTAATTGTGTAATGTAGGGACCGAGACATACATGAAATGTATTACTTGGGATATGGATTTTAGGTGTTAGAAATATTAACAGCAAATAATAACTGTGCATATCAATCGATAGAGTAGTATGTGTGTGTGTGTGTATATATAAGTATTGGTTGCATTATTATTATTTCTATTATTGTTATTATACATTATTTAAATAAGGTTATTTATAAATTACAAAATTGAATACTATAATTATATTTTATTTGGCAAGTCGTCTATACCGTTCGAGCCTGGTTGCTAGCTGTGTGTAGGCTCCTTGTTAGTAAATAAAAATGCATCAAGTGTTATCTCATTTTGTTATGCTAATATTATAAAGTTAAGAAAAGGAACTTATTTAGAATGTCACAAGTACTAAATTTTAAATAAAAGGGAAATATTATGATGTGAGTAGCAGATCACACACATGTTCAGTGGCATGCAACACATTATTAATTGATTTAATTTTTAAATATTATAGTTTCCTTTATCCTAACATTGTATTATTTATAAACATTTAAATCTTGTCATGCACACATATATAGACACGCATATTTATTTAATTATTATGTCGCTCCAAGGTTTGAAAGCAGACTGCATTAATGAAGCAAAATTACTAAAATAAGTCTTTATATTTTTCTTAAATACTGTGTTTTTGTAGTCAATTTAATTCAAAATTTATCTTCACTAATTTACTTACTACTGCTATATAAGACGTAACTGTCTCGCAAGATTGAATATTTATTTTGTACAGGCTACTTGATTCTTAAAATTCATCTTTGTAACAACTTGATGTATCTTAACCAATTTCAGTATAATATGTTAAAAATTGCTGTTCTGAGATTGAATGACTTAAATATTCCTATAATATTAATTTGTACTAAGCATATTCTATGTCTGCGAATTTCTCTAATGTGTGAATTTATTTGTTACAAGTGTTGCAAATTAAAACGACAAGGCCTAATGTATTTTTAAATTATATATACCAGATGTAAAAATAAGTCAAAGTAATTGTATTTTTCCCGACAACCGTACATAAGGTCGAAATATAAGAACATATTTGGGTTTTAACTGAGAAACACTTAATAATAAAATTATTTGTTTTTTAGCAGTTGGCCTATATGAACCAGTATGATATTCTGTAACATGTTTGTGTGTTTGCGTTTAAAATGCCGTTCTTCCTTTTTTTTACAAATAATTTTTAATTAATTCAATAACATATTTTCCGTTTAACAATATGTAAGACATTTTCAACTATAATAATTCATCTTCAGGATCATTATGCTTTCGATAACCATAATATTGAGCGGAAGAAATATATGTTATAATTTATGCATTATTTTATAAATATATTTTGCTATCAGAATGTATACATGATTGCTTCTTTAGGGAATTAAAACTCTTGTCAATATTTACAATAACACATGCACACTGACAGACGTGTCAAATATTTACGTCTTCTTCTAGTGATGGTAGGTGAATAATAATTATAAATTAAATTTTTATTCGTTTGTCAGTTTTTATTGGGTTAGTAAAATACAAATTAATAATTATAATATATTTATAAAATAGCGGTGCTATGCTATTATGAAACGGCTGGAGCTATTTTGATGAAATTTTGAGGTTCTGGCAATCATCAGATTAGCCCAGCGGGCGATCCTTTTAAGTTTGGTAGCAATCTGATCAATATATATGTATATATATATATATATATATATATATATATATATATATATATATATATATATATATATATATATATATATATTGGCTTTTGCCAATTTTGTCATATTTTCCATACGAATAAATACATGAATAGCATATTATTAAATAGGCCGAATTGAGACTTGGAAGTGTGCGGCATGTCAGTGTTTTTATCTTAATTTTTGGCTATAGATAATTAGTGCTATCCGGGTCACTAGTAGTAAATACATTTATAACGTCTACAGATTTTAACAGCAAACATTAAAATCATGTTGAAGCATTTTTTATTTTATATTACTGGTGTTAGAAACCCATATTTATAGGAAAAAACTTAACGTGTTTCTATTTAATAATTTTAAAATGTAATAGCTAATTTTTGTATTTTAAATATATTTTCTTCTATAACAATACATCCTGGGGTACTATATCGTATGGATTCTAGTGCAAGTACGTACACTTAATTTACACACACGTGTATGGTATATATATGTGTGTGTGAGTGTGTGTGTGTGTACAACATGTAAAAACATTTCTGACATTAAATATGTAAGCTGAACGGTGCCCTACTTAAACAAAGTAATTTGTAGAGTATCAATTTTAACACAGAAGTTGCCTAATGTTCTTATCTCGCTTCTTTAATTTGTCTTGGAGTGTCAATGGACATGCTGGCATTCATCGAGTCTGAAGAGAACTAGTATACTTGCTCAGAGCTGAAGGGAACGTCTGTATCTGTGCTGAGGTTTATCCAAGTTCCGACGAGGCCGCTGCAAGGACAATGAAACCTATTCTCTATAATGTTCTATACCACTTCCTCTTTCTCCAACCACTCGTCGACACCAAAGAATCGTTGTTCCGAGAGTATTGTTGCGAAGGAGCTTAGTAAGCCTTCCTCTAGGAACAAAAGGATTGTGGCAAACAAAGGGTTAGTCTTGGCTAAGAACGTTGCCAGTCGTAGAGCAATGATCTGTCGGAGAAACACTAAGTCTAATGGCCCAGATGGATTGAGATCCCGGATAGAAACTCTCTAACTTTCTCACCTTGTATTTCACGTCCTCCTTTACCTTCTCGATCACCGCAAATTCTGTTGCATTGTTAAGAATCATTATATTTCATTTGGGAATGTAGGCCACTTTTAAAGCAATTTTGTGTTCTGAATTGGTATCTAACTATGAAATTGAAATGAACTTTTTAATTTTTTATAGTGACGGTGCATTTCGAAAAGAAAATTTTGCAAGAATTACTGTACTGTATTAATCTCTGACAGACTTGATCTTTTTTGACTACTTAATTCTACTCTGTGCGAGAAATATTTATATACCAACATTCGCGTAGTATTGGACGGGTTTTAAACAAATTCCAAGAAATCATACAACTTTTTTTAATATAAACGAAAAAAAGTCTTGGAAAATTTTACCGACTAAATTAAATTTGTAACGCGAGAATAATTGGTTTATTTTTTTCCTGGAAACAAGGATCTGGACACTATTCCAATAATCAACATTCCTTCACAAACTTAGACAACGATTTCTGTTAACATTTCATGATATTTCCAAAGAAAGAAATTTTTTGTCATTCTTAGTATAATATCAGCCTTAGTATTTCATATTATTTGGTTTAATATAAAATATGACAATATAATATTATATAAGAGGTAATCTCGCAGTACAACCCTAATGTAAACAATTAATGTATCTTAGTTTCTTTGTTTGTTTTTACGCGACTCTGAAGGGATGGCAAAACTGGGTAGGATAACACGGACATTTCGAAAAATAATAATGGAAGAACTACTTTGGTAAATAGTATGCACCTCGCGAAGGTTTCTGCCAAGGAAAAACTATCTTGCTGTCATAAAGATGGTTTGGGGGGGGGGGGGGGAGCAAAACGGGGTAGCTTTGAGGGAACGGGGTACCTGAATTTTGGTGAAAAAAAAAGTAATTTTGTGTGTGTGCGCGCGTGCGAAGGTTTATGCTAGAAAAAAATCGTAGACCAGGTTCAAACCGTGCTAGAGGATCCGAACGTAGTACGCAAAAATTGAAATTGGCATTGCAACGTATGCCGTGACAGCAGGTTAATTATAACATGTAAAGTTTATGTTTGGATCAAAAATATACGATATGTCTCCATTGTCTGGCTGAAAATACAAAGAGATAATTAAATTAAATTAATAAATAAAATACGAATGAAATTAGGAACATTACAAAAGTCAAAACTTATTATGGACATAAAATTACTATAACTAATATATACTTTAAATACTAGAAATATCACAGCTTTAACTTTTGGCGGTAAAAAGTTCCCAGCGTACAATAAACTTGGCACGTCTATGGGAACCCTGGACTACCTAGCTACGTCCCTCGTGAGCAAAACGTCGCACTACCCTTGACCGTTATCTATTTGTTTGTCAAAGTTTAATTTTATTTACATTTGTTGACATGCCCTTGATTACTAAATAATATTAATTACGTTTATCTGCTATATATATACTGACGCTGATAATTAATCAAATAGACGAAAGTAATCCCCACTGCCAGGTTGTTACAGCAGTTCTGCGGCTGAAGAGGGGGATGGTTGGAAAGAGGGGGGAAGGGGGACTGCCGGCCGGCCCAGACCTTTTGTGACGGCAGACCATCCCCTCTCTTATCCTTCGAGGAACTTGATTTACATTTACTTTTGCTAAAATAATCCAATACTACTTAAGTCTAAAAAAGAACTAAATTACCATTATTTTCAATACCAATATGTCAAGACGGTTAATTTGACACCCGACACGAGGTATTTAATCTTACAATTGCCCTTTTGTTCACTGAGAGAAAGAATTGTTTCATTGTACTAAATATATTTGATTGGGTGATGTTTGCTTCAGCTAAACAATATTTTGTTGGTAAGACCAAACTTGGAGTCCTCCAAACAAATTTATTTATTTCCCTAAACCAAATTATTCATTTAAACGCACTTTGTTTGTACCAAACGTATATTTGGTTACTAAAGGACGTCGAATAAATATTTTGTGTAAACAAAAAACTTGTTACAGCTTGCCAAAAAATAATATTGTTAGTTGTAAGTGATGTGCTTTGAACCAAAACATTTTTCTCGATGGACTAAATGATTTTGTTGGCGAAACTAAATACATTTGGTTGACTTGCGGAAGATGGCAGGCTGGCGTGCGTGAGCGAAAAGATTGCGAACGCTGTATACCTCAACTTTCAAAATATAAGCTTGTGCGACAAGTAGGACGTCTAAACTGTTAATCAGCATTATTAAAGTATCTTAATTTTAGCTATAACAAATTTCAAAGTGGTTTATTCGATCGATCACAGCGGAAAATGCTATAAACTTGAAAAACACCGCAGCTGCACGTCTCGTTCTTTGTGCTGCGGTGCACGGCAATCATTTGGTAATATTATTTGATGTCGTTTACATTTTCGCAGACGGAAGAGAAAAAGTATGAAAATAAAGCAGTACAATCATAATTTAATATTAGGCCTAACTATTCCTATACAAATAACAATCCCATTATCACAGAAGCACTCGTAGCTCAGTTGGTGTCCGACCGCATGGCTCAGTGGTTAGTGCTCCTGACTGCTGAGGCAAGGGTCCCGGGTTCGATTCCCGGACGGAGAGGTGACATTTACAACCACCTCCTCGGGTTCAGAACTGGGTGTTTGTGTTCGTCTGTGTGCCAAAAGACACCTTACCATTACAAACTGACAACTACACGATACAACGCAACTGGGGAAATGCATTGATTAACTTAAAGGTGGGGAATGTTTGGTGCAGTAAACGAAGGGATAGTGGATCAAATCCCAGTTCTACCATCCTTATTTTAGGTCTTAAAATTTCAGAAATTTGTTTAGATTATTAAATATATTTGTTTTTAGTTCTTAAAATATTGCGTGTGCATTTAATATGACCAACGAAATATTTTTATGGCCAACTAAATATTTGGTACTGCTAACAAAATTCAGTTATATGTCTCAAACAAATCGAGAGAACAAAATAATTTGGTACGAGCAAACAAATATCTAATTGCCCCTATATAAACAAATGATTTGGTTGATTCAAACAAATTTTGTTTGCACCAACAAAATTTTTTTTCTCAGTGTTCAATTTTCAGATTTAATTCCACTGATATCTACAAAAGTTCCACTTTGGCCCGTCACAAACAATAGCAAACAGAGGAAATATATTTTTCCTAGACGATAATAAGCACTAGAAAATAAATAAGAGAAATAACTGGAAAATGATATCAGCAATTACATATAAACTGAAAATAAAACGCTCAAATACATTTACCACGAAAACTATTAACACAGAAGACGCAGACAAGACACAAATAAAACGACAGACTATGTGAAACAACACAATGAATATTAAAAGAGCATATAAACTTGACAATAAACAAGACGATGCGATATGTCATGCATGATTGTTGACATTTATTTTAATATTTGAACTTTACGAGAGAAACATCTTTGGTTGGACATGTAAATGAACTCTTAAGTGCCTAGTGCTACATACATATAAAGTGAAACAACCTTTTGAATTCGGCAACCTAGGAAGTAGGAATTAAATGTTTTGAACTGGTATTGGTAGTCTTTATCTATAAATGCTTTTCAAATGACAACCAACTGCTATCACCATAGAGAAAGCATTGGTGCACAGTTGGTTGTCATTCGAAAGTCGTTTATAGATACGGCCCTTAGGGCCGGTATTATAAACCGCTTTCGAATTGCAACCAACTGCTATCCCCATAGAGAAATCATTGGTGAGCAGTTGGTTGTCATACGAAAGAGGTCTATAGATACGGCCCTAAGTGTGTCAGGATGCTTGTCATTTCAGTCTGTGGCAAACAGTTGTTAATGTTTGTTTATTGAGTGAAGCAGTATGATAAAATGTCTTGTGTACGTTATTTTTCTAATAGAACTTCTTCGACATCATGAATAAAGAGTTAGTGCAAATGCCAAAGTATTTTATACGTTGGACTCACTGTGTGTAGTTACTTTAAGTTGGAGTAAAAATTGTGTAAATAATATTTTTAGAGTGATTCCATTGATAGAACGGACAACAGGTGCAGCAAAAATGGCATGTTATATAAACGTAACACTAAGCACTAATGAGAGCAATTACTGTTAATCATTAGACACATTTGCGTGTATATGATGTGATTTTAAACCACAACATGGGTTTAAAATTTTGTTGAAAAAAAAAACATACACATTGGCATATTGAGACAAAAATAGGGGGAGGGAGGTGTATATTTTTTAAGCGAGATGTTTAGATCGCTGCTCTTTACATATAAAAGAATGAAGTAATACATAATCGGTTCTCCTTTACAACATATTATCCTAAACTTTTAGCCGCGAGTATGTAATGTTCTGTACATGTACCAAATTATATAAAAATATTATTTTCCCAAGACATATGCTAACCGCGTGGGTCAAAATCGTGGTGACGCAATGCATACATAAACTTACAGCCAAAATATGCTCATCAGTATATTTAAAATCTCTCCCAGTTTTTTATGTACCTTACATGTGTTTGATATTGTTACAAGTTTGAGGAGCACAAACTTTACATGTGGGCAATTCCCATGAGTTCTTTTGGGATAGAGGTCTTATAAATATAAATAAAAGAGTTAAATTAAGTACTGGATTTAATAGCTCACAAAGCTATGAAATACACATAACAGTAATCAACTATAACTCTCACAACACAATTAGTTATGCACACAATTACTACTGTGTCACAGACACGTTAATTAACTTTGACAATTAAAGCACAAGAATATTTACCATTAATTAATTAAACACTACAAATCACAAA
>PNEQ01128577.1:0-18409 GCA_003012365.1 Medauroidea extradentata
TGTGCAAGTCTTGCTAGGCGGTTGTGACTTGTTCTAGGGTTCGTTCTGCTGCCAACATGATAGTCCTTGTGCAAGTCCTGCTAGGCGGTTGTGACTTGTGCTAGGGTTCGTTCTGCTGCCAACATGACAGCCCTTGTGTGCAAGTTCTGCTAGGCGGTTGTGACTTATGCTAGGGTTCGCTCTGCTGCCAACATGACAGTCCTTGTGTGCAAGTCTTGCTAGGCGGTTGTGACTTGTTCTAGGGTTCGTTCTGCTGCCAACTTGATAGTCCTTGTGCAAGTCCTGATAGGCGGTTGTGACTTGTGCTATGGTTCGTTCTGCTGTCAACATGACAGTCCTTGTGTGCAAGTTCTGCTAGGCGGTTGTGACTTGTGCTAGGGTTCGCTCTGCTGCCAACATGACAGCCCTTGTGTGCAAGTCCTGCTAGGCGTTTGTACTTGTGCTAGGGTTCGCTCTGCTGCCAACATGACAGCAATATTTAGTCTCTGCATGTGATAAAAGATGGCACAACTATTGTTTAGTTTTTACTAAGATGGCCGAGGATTATGTTGCATATCTGGCATCTAAGTTTAGTATTTAGGTAGATGATTTTAACTGTTTTGTACGGTCTCAATAATACTAAACCTTGTTAGCAAAACTGTTATGTTTTTAACACAGCTTTTGACATGTTGCAAAATATCTAAATAATGAAGTGTTTCCTAGTGAGTTGAGCTAGGTTAAATATTGTCACAATTTTCCACAAACATTCACATCACGAAATATTTCGATAGAGTTTCCGAACTTATTTCATGTCTGTTATTTGTAAACAAATGTGCTTAACATACTTCAAATAAGATACCGGTAAGAAAAATATTATGGTAGTTTTTCTATTTCAAACCTATAATTACAAGTTTATTTCCACTATAGTAGTACATGTTCATAGAGACGGGATATTTGCTAAGTATTAGAGAAGTGTGCCTAGCACAAGCTGTAAGAAGATGCAGTGACACAGGAGACGAGGACAGTCCACACACCACGCTGGTACACAACTGGTTGGCACGCGACGATGCAAACAGGTTTGGCAACATCGCGGCATGCCTGTCTCGTCCTCTCTTTGCCACGCACCTTCCTCTCCAAGCCGGCCAACATCACCTGCAGAACAAACCACTCTTCAATCACAAACTCTCCAAACTCAACACTCATGCACAGTTACATTTCCATTACTTTAACTTTACATTGGTATTGAGTGATGACGAGATAACTAAAATACCTCCACAATGCAGTCTGTTTCTTCAAACTTAAATGTTGTGCTATAGTTTCAATAAAATTCAGATAACGTGACTATTTTAAACGTAAACAGCAGTCATAAAAATTTTCACTGCATTAATAAATGTCAGCAGGAAAAAATCTGCACCGCCTACTGAAGCCACACTAACGCTTCAAAAAATGTGCTGCGTTTTCAGGTACGTTTTGGACGTATTCCCCCCCCTTTTTTTTTTTTTAATTCCAGTGTTGCATAATACAGAGCAGTTGCAACTAAACACTTTAAGTAATAATAATAACATTAATAATAATACATATTTTAAAGTCAAGGGCTAAATATTACAAATGTGTATATGTCCTAATACCGGACAGCTTGGATGTGCATTTCAGCGAGAATAATCTGAAATAATGTCGTCACCTAAACTCAGTAGATAGCAGTATGCGCACAACTATTCACGCTGTATATTGTAAAATGAGGACTTTTGATAGACTTTTAGACAATAATAATAATAAAAGTATAGACCAGAGAGTTTCGTGTGTTCACTGACTAGTAGACTAACCTTGTACTGTACTCATAAGACAGCCTACAGTTGTTCATTGGCTTCCTACTACCACAGTGCTACCACGTGATTGGCTCTACATTCAGCTGCATGTATATAATGAGCTCAGTTTATTCCAGGAGGTGTCTAATTAGTCTATTGCTAATTGCGAAGATGACACTAGCTGTCGTTTGAATTCTGTCTCGTACTCGAATGGGAGCGCGGAGTTGTCATCTCCCTAATAACAAGACAAATATGTTTGTGCCACAAACTGTACATCTACAGTGAAGTTCAGTGAGTGTCCTGCGTTCATTCCTCACTCTAAGTTCACATTAACAAGTGGTGGAAGTATACAGGCTAACATAAAGGAAGTAAATAACTACTACACCATGCCTTCTTATTGTATATAATGTGATATATGAAACATTTCCTTAGCAATACGTGAACCTTATCAGCGTTATAATATCTTGTATGCCTGTCAAACACTGGAGAGTTACAAAGATTAGAAACGTCCAGTTCTCGGTTCATGATTTAAAGTCTTATGGTATCCACCTCACCCCTTAACTTTCTTCATATGCATTAATATTCTGTAAATCTAACGAATCTGAAGTTAGCAAAAACCAATCACTTGAACGTCATTTATATAAATGTTTAAATGCGCGTTGCAGATATTAAATTGGATTAGTTTTTGATAGTTGTGATGATTGCACGAAACATAACGGAAAACAAGCGACAATAAGTCATCTAATTACAAGTTTTAAAGGCAATTATATTCACTTAAATTTGTTTTGAGATATGCACGAAATATTTACGCAAATATATCACATGACATAAAACCAAAATTTCAATATTATCACTAAAATATTTTCTACAATATGTTTGGCAAGTTATTGATTAAAAATAGTGTGGGGCTTATGGCCTACTGGAGTATTGGAGATTTATATGAGACTTGCTGGGTGTAGTAATAATTTTCCAATACTGAAGAAATTTACATGAAAACAAGTACGTCATCATGGAAATGTTATTATATTAGCTGAACACTGTTCGAGGGAAAAAATTATAAGGATATTATTGTTGCAACACAAACACGGTGTCGCGAAGATCTTCGCCAATTTCAAAGTTTTTCGGATGCTCTTCGTATGTCAAGCTAACTCTCGTATGTAGAGTTTATTCGCTAATTATTTTGTACTAGGCTATTATTCTGTTTCGCGTTAAAGTACTTTAAATCTGGGACATGCGCTGAAAAAGTTTCCCTTTTGCACATTTTTATTAAGTGTTTCGGAATAGAAACATTATTGTATTCTGTAATATAAGTTCTTAGAAGCATTGCTAGTAGGTATTGTATTCAACCAAGGGTATTGTGTTCAACCACGTGCGAGTGGATTTTCCAGAAATAATGCAAAAATTAGCGCCGAAACAAAAATTTTCGGATGTACGGCCTTTCGCACCCAGGCGCAAAGTTATAGCTCAGTGTCATGCGATACTGAGCGTGTCCTTAAAAAAATTGACATTACCATCGCATTGAAAGACCAGGATTTTGTTACAATCGATATAATTTTTAATGATGAATTTTTAATGTTCAATGCTTATATGTATTACTGTGTATATTTTTTTTAATTTGTATACGCAAAGTAATGGTAAAACAAAAAAAAAACTTTTTTAATATAACTAACATCATGTGTCAAAAGCAAACTTCGACCACACAAGTTTATTGTTTCTAACAAATAACTCGAGTATTTTGAACGTATTCGTCACAACAGAGTCATTTGTAGAGACGTATTGTTAAACAATACGCGTAGGTACCCTTCACAGTGAAAATTCTCATCTGTCAAAATATTTTTTATACATCTACAAACATTTTAATAAGAAATGTGAGAATCTACAATAAAATAATTTGTATTTCTACAGAGAATTATTTTAACATTTAGATTAAAAGAATTTAATTAGTGAACGTACTACAAAACAGTGTACATTTGTCCCTCGTAACAGATCGCTTGCTATGATTGTCCATGTAAGAGTATGACCTTACCCTTCACTATAGTAACAGTGGCTGCTGTTAAGTTGGTCGCCTGGCTAGACGAGATCTGGAAGAACATACACGTATTACCTTAGTGCTCTGGGCGCTGAGTCCCTGCTCTGACGTTCAGTATTCTCGGTGAAGTTCGCCTCTGACATATTATTGTTATAACTTAAAATTTGAAATAAAATTGTGTTCCGCGTATCTAAACTTTTTTAAACCCCATTTCGCAATTTTCCTACAATGAGAAATTAAGTTATGAAGCTCACTGGAAGGCCAGAAATGAACATACACATGTGGAACGTTCTTTTATTTTTATTCCTATGACATACATAAATTGAACAGTTACCAAATAAAGTTCTTTCTGCCTAACCTCGGTTCATCGTTAGTTTGTGGCCGCATCGTGCAGACATCTTAATATGAAGTGGTATATTACATTAATGATGAAAAAGTTTACTAAATTCCGCAGGAATATGAACATCAATGCATTGTGTTTATAAATGAACAGTATTGAAACCATGTATGTAGTCTTTTCTAACAAATATGTTACCAGTATATCGAGTTCTCTTACCGTCATCACTTGGGATGGAATCAAAGTTTCAAAAATACGACGTTATAAATAGTTTATCACGAACTAATAGTGACTAGCAAAATGTTTGCTTACGAAGCCAATTTTAATATCTAATATTGAACTATTCTGGTGGTTGTAGCGGTAACTTTTCAAGACGATTATTTTTAGTTTGGGGAAATCCTCTTATATATTAACGGACAATATTTTCTTGGAAACACTATACGTGAACGTTATTTTCACATAAATTGTACTTCATGTACATCCATATAAGTATTCCTAAGATGTTTTAATTTTGGACGTATAAAGAACAAAATACAAATTCAGCTAAAATCGATGACTTCGTATTAATGTTGTGTATATTTTCTGAATGAAAACCAGACGATTACAAAGGCAAGATGGTATGTAGGCATTTTGACTAAAGTGAACTTCAATAATATGATGATTTCTCCACTTTGAATGCCGTGTAATTAGAGGACGGGTGCTAAGGTTGAATGTTGCTCTCTTGCCATTGATCTGATCGCCTCTACGCACATAGTGCTCGACTAGCGTGTGATGTCTTACATATGACGTGATCAGTAGGGCGGAGCTAACACAGCAGCTTAGCGTAGTGCCAGGCTCTGGTGGGCAGCGATGCACCTCAACTACTTAGACCAGGAATGTTATAAGAGCCCTATACAGCAGGTCTAGACTGGCTCGTGCGTAAGCTACAGTGTCGCCTTTATGAGCTGGGTGCGAAAACAACATGCTGTTTTAGTCGTTGGGACTATAAGCGGTGACGTCAAGTCCAGCGGAATGTTTCTTTATTTTTATTTTACGCTCCCGGTTAGTAATAATTGACGTGACAGAAGACTGGAACAGTAGTTTTTAGCCATTTGCAAGTGCCCAGGAACTATATATCGAAGCATGATATCTAGGAAACAAAAATATCTCTTTAAACCTTGCTCCTAACACATTGCAGCACAGTTCATTCACCGACTATATAGAGCTCTTCACTGGAAGTTCTTCTGACGCGGCAGTTTCTTCCTATGGCTAGCACATCTTTTATATTGATCTTTTTTTAGGGGAGTAAGGAGGTATGTGCAAAATAATCATCACTCCGTGAGAGAGGGGCGAGAGAGTGACAGAGGGAGAGGAAAGAGAGGAAAAGGGAGAGGAAGAAACTGAATATCAGAAAATCCAAACAAACGCGCCAATTGTTTCCGAAATAAATTTTAAAAAAATTTGTACCCATTGTTGTACGACACCGGTGTTGGCTTTGTTCGTTTCGAATAGTATTTAAAAAAAAGGTTCGGCGTGGACAGTCGCGCTTAAACAAAATGAGTACTCAGCATATGTTGAGTCGTTCAGTAAAACTGGTCCAGATGAGATGCAGTGTTCCTAACAGACTGAAGTCGCAACTACTATGTGAATGCTTCTTTCTTTCTAAAAATAAATAACAACGTTTTGTGTCAGAAAGTTCATATTTACAAATATATTAATTAAGTGCCAACATTACAATTTTATAATTATTTTAAATTTTAAGTAAAATAAATGTAATGTGATAATAGAAGTGACAAACTCAAGGTACAGGAGTAATATGTAATTCCTAACTTAATAGCGCATAACAAAGAAAATAACTTCTTGTTACAACATATATATTTGAGATGCATTACTACGTTTATATTTTATAACTACTAACGTGACAATTCAACTTATATTATTTCAGTTTCACAGAGAGGTGTAATTGAATAAAAATATTTAAATACAATGTCCACTAATATTTCGTATTGTTTTGTTAGGAGTGTGTTGTAAAGACCTTGTCTCTGATCTGTAATGCATGCAGTCCTGAGACAATACGCACAAACATACACTGTCTCCTCCTTCGCTTGAGACAGTTTCTGATACAAGCATGCTTGACTACTTGTCCAGGCATCGCAACATAAAGCTGACCTTGAAAACCAAGGGCGCCCGGCCTACTTTCCAACGTTGTCCAGTCGCAAGTCATTGACGTCATTAAATATGAGCGGCAGAGAAGAATTAGTTATTTTGTATTTACACTTGATACGTTACGTCACGTAGATGTTACGTCTGATGACATTTACTCCAATATATAATTTTTGTGTCCTTCAGGTTTTTATTATGGTGCGCCAGATTCCATATTATACTGTATTTGATAGATTCCTGCAATGTGAATAAATGATTTAGTAAAATATTGTGGACATAGGCCACTGTTGTGCTATGTCTTCTTGGAAGACCGAGGGGGTAAACAAAGAAAAACAATAAAGAAAAAACTAACCAAATTTGCTGCAGTGATCAAATACATCAATAATACAACTTGAAAGTTCCCAAAGGTATAGTCTCAAATCACTGAAAATACAAATTAACGAAATATTAAAGTAAAAAACAAATCGAGAAAAAAAAACACAGAAAGCTGAGAAAACTCAGGACACCGAACTAAGACCGCGTAGACAATACTCGAGACGAAGATAATGTTACACGCTACATCCACTGACACGCTGGTACGTAGGTGCCGCTTATCACTGACTGCTCACAACACAGTAAGTAGCCAGTATATATTGCATGGCCATTGATATGCCGTGGAACGTTCACAGGAGTGTACAGTTCTCTGCAACTTGTGCCCTCCCTGCCAACAACCTTCACAGCCGCCACTGACTATTGCTCCGATATATCACCACATGAATTACATTATATGATATATATGTACAAATAACCGCCTAAATCATATTCTGTACAAAGTCATAAAAATACATAAGAAAACAAACAACAACGTGGACATTTACTTAAAAATATAATAGTTATCGTACCAGAGGCCATGGTACCTCATCTCGAGTGCACATTATATTACTGGCAGCTGGTAGCAGGCAATCTGCGTACCATGAAGAATGACATTATACGAGATCCTACGATGGAGTCCCAGAATGACGAGGCGGGGGAAACAGGAGATCCCCGAGAAAAGCCGCCGACCAGCGACACTGTCCAACACGATCCCCACATATGAAAATCAGGGGACCGACCTGCCCGAGGATCGAGGCCGGATAGTTTGATGGTAGACATGTAGTCTGATCAGTGCACAGCGGCACCACATGTTTACATATTCATGGTATACACACACATGTTTCAAATGTTTTCACGCAACAGTAGTTATACTTACGAATATTTGCATATTAGTTTGATATGTAATTCCTATATATCAACACATTTGTAATATATGTACAAAAGTTACTAGCCTAACTGGGAAACAAACATTTAAGTTATTTCTAAAAACAATAATAATCTTAATGAAAAGCAAAAAAAAAAAAAGCCTCATTTAATGTGCTAAATGTGTAAAATTTGCTTGGTACAGACAACAAATATGCTTTACAACTTCGTGAATTTTATTTATGCCTACATACTGCATATATTCTACGTACGCCTGGCGACTTAAAATTGCTGCCTTAAAACAAAGTTTTAGGGGATATTTAAGTTACTTGCTGCAATTAATTTAGGAGATGCTGTGAATTTATGAATGCGTACAAAACTGAGCAAGTTTTTTTAAAGTAAAGTGCAGCATCTTATATTCCCGGCACACAACGTTAGTATCGTAGACAGTATTATGACTACAGCATATCATAGCTAGTGTACCTTCTACTTAATATAACTTAATACTGACTGACAGGCAACGCACAGCTTAACACGCGAGTCTAGATGTATGCAATTGTGTACACCAGTTCCTTACATAACTTATGTGAGCACTGAGAAAGGATTTTGGAAAATTCTTCCCCCGAGGGGGTTAGATAAGGGATGAATTTTTGTGTGGGCAATTCGTTATTTTCAAAGTTAGAAACGTGGAATTACTGTTTAGACTTCTGAAGAACTTCCAAAGCAAGTAGATAATAAAAAAAATTCGTATTGACTGATTTAAGGATTGATATATCAACAGAGAAGTGTCGCGGAGAGATCTAATTATCAGGAAGCTCACATTGAAAGTGACGGGAAGAAAGAGATACAGGTCCAGTTTTACTAACCTCTGTTAAGCGTTTAACATTAGGATTAACATAATATTTAACGTGTGAAGAGTTTCACAAAGCTCTGTTTGACCTAACATTTGCTAAGGGCTCTGTTAAATTTAACAGCCAAGAGATGGGCTATTAAACATCTTAATATTACTAGTTTTAAGCTCATAATGGCTGCCAATCGGCGGAGTACACATCTGTTGCACCCCGATTATCTTAATGTCAAGGAAGATATTGTTTATTTGCTATTTAAGATAGGGCCTAGGTTAAATTGTGTAACAAATTAGATCAACCCTCTCTCATATGCAGCAATTGCGAGTTGCAATGTGGTTTTATGTTACAAGATCCTTCCAATTGGTTGCGATAAGACATTTTTTTGGAGTATGAAAAGCTTGTGTATGCACAGCAATTTATAAGGTTTCACCTGCAGTAGCAGACTCAAGGCCAACACAATTAATTTTCCCTCATGCTGAGAGGCTACCTGTCAAAGGCTTATTTTTTTATCACGATTTGGATATGCTGTAAACAGAGCTCATTTAAGGTCATGCTGTCTTGTTTCTGTTTCTGCAATAACTATTGTTTAAGCTTCAACAAGAGCAGACATCAGGAACCTGTATGGCAGCTTTGTTTCAAGTTGTTTTGCCGTGGCAGGTAATATTACAAAACAAGAAGTTATAGGGTTTGTACAAAAAAGTCAACCAAAATTCTGTCAATTACATAATTAGCTAAACTATTCCGTTTACTGCATTAAAAAAAATCAGCCAATAAGGAGAAGGCGATTTGAAGCAAATCTACCAAACAGATTTTTGATATCTGCTCCCGTTTGGGCGTCAAAAATAATATCGCTAAAAATGTCAGGAGAATGAACCGAATGGACAGGACATTTGGAGTCCTGGGTAGTCATCTGGAATAGCAACAGACATACAGAAGTCAGTGGCAATCATTGTAAACATAAACAACACCGCAGAGATCGAATTTATAAAACTCTGTTCTTAGTGCTTGTGAGGAATCCACACTCTACAATTCACGGTTATGGCTGTGGCTTGGTGCGTCAGACAGAAATTATTTCTCTGTACTTGTCAACTAGTTCCGTTTTTATATCCTTGTCTAGGCATTACAATTTGTACCACGTAAAAATTTCTGTTTTGACTTTATTACAACTAACTTAACACCCTCTACAACAAATACGTGCACACCCAACTACTTTGTGTTACAATATTTTTACAATGGGTGTAGTGTGTTCTAAGTAAAATATAAACCACTGCTCGCAATTTTATATTTAACAGCCATGTTAACGTAACACAAACATACGTTGGTAAAACAAACAAATTGAACATACTTCAAATGTATTTCACATGTGTTACCTAACTTATGTTAGCAGAAATTTTAACAGAGGTTAGAGAAACCGGCCCTCTGAGAATTTTATGTTAAAACACTTGTATGCTATCTAGTATTAGGTACCAAGTCTGGACTCAACATGTTGTGTATATATATACACGATACTTTGTTGTGTGCAGTGTAATTTATTCTTTGCAGTTTTACGTGGATAGTTTACTAGTTAACGCGGATCTTATTCATCGCCGCGACCACACTATGTAGGATGATAATGGATAGAGCAGGTTATACTGCCACTGAGACAAGTGGGATGTCTCCTGACATACTGACGATGAGAATTATCATGTGGGGTACGTCTAGTGCATGTGTGTGTCTATGTATGTATATGTATATATAAACATATATATATACATATAATTAATTTTGAACCTTTATTTTTTCCTAGGTTTCATTTTCAAAATATTTTCAAGATTAACACGAATAACTCGATATTTGTGTAAAGAAATGTAATATTTTGTAATAATGTACTGAACTGTAATTGAAAAGTCTGAAACACATATACATGTGTGTAGGTACATTTCAAAAGTCTCCCGTAAAAATGTTTATGTGCGGCGTCAGTTAGTTTTCGAGAAAAAAACACACGAATGCGTATGTGTAGGTTTCCTCCGAGCAGGACTTCTCTAGTATACGTAGTGTCGTATTAATAGAAGAAGCAGCATATCACAAGTAGGCTAGGATCATAGAAGAGCGACATATGACACACGAAAGTAGCCGCCAACTCACCGACAAGGAAGGACTCACTCTTGCCAGGACACTTGGAGCCAAGCTGCGAGTGGGTGGTGCTGTTATATGGGATCAGTACTCACTGCTGCCAACTGACTGCGAGTGAAATGTGACATTGTTGTTTGAAGGCCGCTATGCTAGTATATTCCCTCGCTGACAGCAGGTCACGTTATCGACAGCTGCTGCAGGGCGGAACAAAGGCTGATGACGTCGAGGGCAATGCTCGTGTACGGCTCGTGGATTGTCCCTGGAACACACTCGGTACAATAGCAGTTGTAGTGATTGAGTGTTGGTCGCCCTGGAAATAATCCATGTTACAGGCGCTCTTTTCAACCCAGACGTGCAGGTTACCCATCCTGTACTACATTATTAGAACATTACTCTGGCTTCACCGACAATTTCAAAGACAGGAAAAAGTTCTGACAGATGCGTGTTGCACAATGTGAACAAATGCTAGGCTTGTATTTTTTGTATATTGCAGAGGGGCAGAGATTTATCATGGCGAAGTCACAAATATTTGGTAGTGCAGTTTTTATTTACGTCATGAAATTGTTTAAAAGATTATTCTGCAAGAAATATTTAATTTTTAACAGAATTTCTGAATACAATTTTTTTTTTTTTTTTTGCATTTGGCATGTGATTACAGTGAATTGTTTACGAGAAAACTATTTTAACTGCCCTACACCACTATAAATCTAAGCCCCTCAAATAATACCACTTTGAGTAAAGTTTATAAAATCCTGAGACATAAAATTGTCCCTTGAAACGTAAAAAACAATTATTTCAAATCACAGTTGTCCCTTAATTGTGTCGGGGAACCGCTATGTATGATTATTAAACTCACTTTAAACTTATTTGTAACACGTACAAAACTTACGTACATTTTGTGTACATGTGTAACAATTTCAAACTCTAATCACAAATTTAAATTTAGGCTACTTTTAAATTCAAAGTAATTTTGTGGGTTTGGTCTTGTTGTTTTGCTCTGTTCTGTTCGAGTTCCTAACTGCCTATTTTGTTTACCGAGCTGTCCCCTGACGCAGTTAGGGATCAACGATATTTTTTAATTATTTTTTGTTATTAAGGGATTGTTTTATGTTTTTTTAAGTTATATTTGTGAGCGTTTTTTAATATATAGTATTTCTACAATTATTGTTACTATCAATTAAAATAATGTTTTTATTTTACACAGTTTTAATAATATTGACTTACTTGTCATATAAAACATTGAAATCGGTCTATCTATTTGGCTTCTACGACGCCACAGACGCACACACAGAGACATAACCGTCAACCTTATAACATGTTTCCCTTTTATTGGGTGTTAACAAGAAATAGTTGCTTAACGAAGTGGTTGTTGCATGCCGTACTGCTATGCCCAGAATGGTAATATTTTGGTCAACGCATAACAACGAGGTGTACAGCACTAATGAAGGTTGGTGTGAAGTTAGTATTGAGTTACGACGGAATCGAAGAACAGTGTAAATGTACGTGCTTCGATAAACTCGCCGTTGAGGCAACGTCCGCTATGTTTCTTCCATGGCGAATATCTGGAGCGAACCCACCTGGAACCTAGCTGTAGTGAGAGGCGGGTAGTCTTCAAATACATCTACACGACCTCTACCTAAGTATAGAGATTATTTTATTATATTGTCTTAATGATTGTTTATAGTATTTATTTAACTACAACCCTAGTCCAACCAAAGTGACAGAACACTGCAGGTAGGACTTATGGCAAGAAACAAGTCCCAGTAAAGAATGCATGTTGTCAAGAATATCAGTATCCGTCAACTACGAAGGTAAAAAGTAATCAAAAAATTATTTATCACGTTCCGTATCCTGCATTATCTTTCCATATGCGATTTGTTTTAGATGCTACATTACGTTATCTCAGCAAGTGGAAATCTTCAACATTTTATTTCCTATAGTTTGAAGTACTTGTTGCTCCTCTCCTTGATTTAACGCAAAATAGCGGCTATTTGTGTACGAGTTTCGAGATTTGTGTAATGCTGGTAGCACAGCATATCAAATACATTATCTGGGAACATGTTAGAATGATTCTATGTCACATGTCCAAGTCCTTGAACTTTTCTTGTACTGTGATACTAATTTAATTTATAATTGTCGATGCTTGCTAATTTGTGATTATAAATATTGATTTACAATTTCGGCTTTGTGTTCATTATAAAATGAGAGTTTTGTTTTCGTTGTAATTTTAAGTGTGCATGTGTTTGTGTGTATGTAATTACACGTTGTCTTCGTCTCGATAAGTCACTATGGGGTTATTTGTTACTTTAATTGGTTTGTGACGAAAGTAAGTTTTATTTGTCACAACTTGCAAGTACAGTTTTCTTAGAAAGAATATAACTTACCTAGTAGCTCTTATTTTGACAAAGATATGCCACTGAACTAGGCTACGTGTGTTCTTTAAACCGCAGAAACATGAATAATAATGTCTCTGCAGAAACACGAGTGTTAGGTCAAAAGTGTTCATTCGTCTAACATAAGTATATCTTGTACCTAACTAAAGTCACTCATTTCCGGTTAACGCATTATGCTGTCTTACCAGTCTCGAATACCTAAGACTTGATTCAATAGTAAGACTACAATTGGCCTTTTTAAAGTTGTATTTAATAATGTTAATCTCAACGCATCTTACGTGATCACCTCGTGTTTTACAATGTAATAAAATAAGTCAGATAATTTATTAGTGCAATAAGCGAATGTTTAACGATGTTTATTTTATTTTGTTCGCAGGTACGTATGCTTCATGAATACAGAATCTGTCGAAGTAATCATTCAGTGCATTCAGAAGTATCAAAGGCTCTGGCTGAGATGTTCAGAGTTCACTACAACCTGGTGTCTGTATCAAAGTTTAGTAAACAAGAGTAAATTATTTTGTGGAAAATTGTAAGTGGTGGGTAAGTCCAAACCTGTCTTCTATTTTTTTTTAAGTCACGCCCTTTGTTGTGGCTCTATACGAAGTAACCTATATATTATCATATTGCATGGTTACACTGTATGCTCCAAGCTTATCTAGTATTAATACATTCAATATACAGTCAGCTAACATATGAAAGATATTACAATTTGAATTGTCTTTGACGCCTTCTGAAGAAATGTATTTTCAGATTTCTCCTTTCAAACATTATTTTCTGATAAACATGAAATAAGCTCACATCAATTCAAGTGAACTTTAGAATAGTTCTGTAATTGATTGTTGTGAGGAAACTGAGTTTAGAGAATTATAGTATTGACAGGTATTAAGTAGACTTTCCTTCAAGCGTTAGTCACTCATTTCTTATAACTTTTGCCGTGGAAACTACTGGGTTATTATAACACCTACTGGGTTATTATAACACCGTAGAAGAGTCCACGGTTTACTTATATTTTAAGTGTGTTTTGAATGCAATTGTGTTACTTTTTTCAGCTACGATTTACGTAAATTATAGTAATTGTATTTAAAACTGCCAAAAAGTATAATAACGCCAAGCCGCTGGAAACATGAACTATACAGTGGCAAAGTGAAAGACAATAAGGATGTATTTTATCAGGGTTGGTTGAATGAGGTTTTTATACAAGGTACTGTACTTAACTAACATTAAAGTACGCCAAATGGTGCAGCGTTAATTCTTGTTGCATTATTAATACGATAAATGAACATCATACATGCCACAAATATGAGTTCTGTGATAAGATGCTGCTGCAAAGATGTTCAAAATTATTTACGGCGGTCGAACTCTTGGATTAGGGATGCATTTTGCTGCTCTGTATTAAAACAACATACAAAAAATTTTAAGCTGTGGGTTTTTGTTTTCTCTCAATATATTTTCTGTGTTTTGTAGGAATTTGAAAATATTTTGAAACGTTGCCTTGATTCTGAGCTACATTAGATGACGATTCTGCAAAGCGACTAAGAAGTCAGATTTAAAAAGAACTTGGTTTGTTTTAGAGTGGTCCTTATGAACACCATATACGACAGGTTGTAGCAGGTGGCTGGCGGACGATATGGGGTGATACAGCGACTTGATGTTGAGACTTGTTGGTAATACTGTGGCGTGCATACTACTTGAGACGAGACAGGATAGCGCCAGGTTAAGAGCAGGCAGGGAGCTAGGACAAATACTTGCTGCGTGGAGTGACCTTGACCTTGACCTTGACCTTGACTAGGTCATCAGTCGACGCTAGCAGCCTTATGTCGCGCACAACTTACACCTCTCGGCATGCAACTCTCTATTATGTTGACGGCAGTATTGTGGACGGTTATTGCTTAGAGAGCGACAGTAGTTCAGTTGTGAGAGTACATGTGTGCATAATGTATGAGTTCAGAATTGCACATTATTGTCAGTGTATTGTGGAAGATGCTATGGTGTTTTAAGATTCTTCAGTATAAGTGTGCATGTGAGCTATGTGTGTTGTAAGTACAATGCTACTACAACACTTATATGCTCACTATATACAGTACTATGTCGTCTATGTCAATTTACGAATACAGTATACCTCACACCAGGCGATACTAGAGCAACACACTCACCTAGTGCTCGGTCATTCTGTTTCTGTTTTACATGATTTTCCTAAATAAATCCAGATGGAAAGTAAAGAACCCCGAGAAAACCCGCCGACCAACGGCATCGTCCAGCACGATTTCCACATGCGAACACCGACCCCGCCGGGAATCGAACCCGGCTTGCCTTGGTGGGAGTCTGTTCACTCGCCTACCGCGCCTCGCTACACACGTATGTAGTGACACACAGTAGTCATGATGGAGTTAGGTTACGAGGAACTCGGAGTCACAGTTGTAAGTTATGGAGAAACAATGTGCAATGTAGCTGCTATAAGAACGCACAAACACTCATAGCATAGCTTACGTGAGACTGCAAGTGCACGCATTGTCAGTGCAGGTTGTCGATGGTCGCCAGCCGGGTAGTGAGGAAAACATTTCTAACAGCTTGGTTGACATTCCACACATCAGTACACGACTTATTGCTGCAAGGCTAACTGCAACACGATCTGCAACAACATATCACTTAACTTCATTGGTTTATTCAAATTACAATATTTATTATCTGCATTAATGATTCAGTAGCAAATTTATTTAAGTGTTGGGGCAATATTGTTACTGGTGAGAGTAAATTGTGCACTACACGTGTCAAATGACATGTTTGTAACTTCACTAATACAATATTGCGCCTCTGCATGCGATGCCTTCTTTGTGTGGTGGTTAGGACGCACTCGTTCGAATATAGCGATTAAATTCAATTATCAGTTGGGTTAGATGGATGAGTGATTTTGTAAAACTTGATTAACATTGGCATGAAGTTGTAGTTGCCCACAGAGTGCAGTCACTTGACCGTACTATGCGCCTACTTTTGCTCCAGCCGCATCATAAGTCTTACATGAAACCACATCGTTGAAACACGTCCATTAGTTTGGTTATGTGTAATGAAATGTTAGAAGTTACTACGTGTTTTGTCTATATCATTCATGTATATGGGACCGCGGAGATGACGTGGTCAGACCACTCGTCGTTCAAGAAAGGGATCTGGGCTTATCTCCCGGCGGGGTTGGTCACGGGTATTTATCGTATGTGGTAGACGTGTCGGATGTTGCCATTGGACGGTGGGGTTACTCAGGGTAGTCCTGCTTTCTGCCGTCCTTACGTTTAATCGCTACAATAAGTGCATGTTCTCGTTTCACGTCGTCTCTCATGGAACAGTGGGCGCCTAACATCTCCCACATTTAATATCTGCCTGCCTTTCTGGGTGAGATACCTTGCCTCGGGCTTACCACAAACTGGTTTATATTATCTTCGTATTGACCAACTAGATCACATTACAGCTTATATTCCTCTTCTTTGTTGTTTTATCCTGCTTTTCCAGCTTCTCCTCGTCTTGTTTCTGTCGTAGATGTTGCCGATTTCGTATTTATTCTTCCTTGAAAGTCTTCTAACGTTAGTATTTTATCTCTGATATGTTTATTTCTGTTATTTCCAATTCCTTGACGTCTCTTTCTAGTTATTACACTTATATCTGTAATCCATAGTTTTCTGGATTAATTCTTCCAGAAACACAGGCAGATTGATTTCGTTAGCCGGTTATTAATCATTGAGTAAAGGTGTCCAAGGAATATAAATCTTCACATTGGAATTACTTCTAATTTTTTCTCTGTATTGTCGTAGGTCTCGTCGTTACTTTTCATTTTCCAACCATGTGCAGTTATATTGTTTCTATTATTTTTCATGTATTCTATCTTTCAAGAACCTCTATTCTGTTCATAGCTAGGTATTCACACCCATACAGACATTCTGACCTTACTACTGTAGATACGCACTTCTTGTTGTAAATATTTCAGTCGTCAAACCATATGCCCTTTCGAACTGATTGATGCTTACAGCAACTGTCATTGTTCCTAGTCCATTCTGTTGTACAGTTTCTCCAAGATATTTAAATTTACTAACTCGCTCTACTTCATTTGTTTGTGTCCGTGAATGTTTCTTGCAAAGGGACAGAATGACAAACTGTATTATTGTTGACATGAGCCATTGCGATATGTCGTCCCAGAAATCTTAGAATGAGACTTTAAAAAACCAACTAGTCTCAATCTAGGATTTCTGTGACGACATATGTCGCAATGACGTATGTCTACAATAGTACAGTTTGCATGTTTGTGTTTATGTGTATATTTGTGCAATTTTTCGTATTTGTCATGAATTTGGTTTTTTCATCTACAAGTTTGAGACCAGTTATATTCGCAATTTTCTCGAAACATTTATTTGAATAACTTTTTGAGTCATATTTTCTGAAAGCATTGCAAAATGTCCCTTCTCTTTGTTACTGTTACAACCATTGTTTTGCTGAAATGTTGCTATTGATATTGTAACGAGAGTGAAGAACGTGAGAGTGTAAGTTAGCTTGGTTTTTCCTTCGTAAGAGAGGAATGTCGAAATCAACGAGTTTTGCAGATAAGTTCGAGGAAGCTGAAGCTGTAGCACAGAGAGAGATAGTGTTGCAAGGCGAGTGACGCATAGCACGAGCCACAGTACTCGGAACTAGCGAGGCGAGTCACAAGTTGTGCAACCAGTAGTACAATCGTCAGTCAGCCAAGTACTCTGTGCTCCTGCAGTGACTGTACCTCGCACTCTGATGTGCTGTCGTCCCAGTATCCTTGTACTCCACGTACACTACTGCTATAGTAGCATACACGACACGTGTAGAGTTCTACTAGACCTAGCATCCCAGAGCTAGCTAGTTAGCTGCTGGAAAACAAATATATGTGTGTATATACAAACACACACACGTGTATATATATATATATATATATATATATATATATATATATATATATATATATATATATATAATGAAGTGTCCTCACTCACTCGTCAACGCACAGCCAAAACCGCTGGACCTAGAACCATGCCATTTTGAGGGTAGCTCAACTCACCAAGAAGAGATTTTTCGTAATTCGAAAATTAAGGGGGTCAAAAAACGTAAAATGTGATTTTCGTCAATCCTTGATTCCTCTTAATCCAGTTAAGATATGGAGGTGCTTTTGCTTCAGAATAATGCTTATGTAAATATCTACAAATGGAATTCAGCTGTTTACGAAATTATACAATTAAGGTTGTGAAAAGCAGTAAAATGTTACAGAACTCCCGAATAGTCAGCATGACCATGGAGAAACAATTGAAAATAGTTGTTAATCATTGTCATCCTGTTCATAAATAAACCTCTTTGGTCTTGGGCCTGTTCGCACATAAGAATTCTCACGACCTACCTCGAAGCATTCGTATGGGATGATATAAGTCAGCGTTGTGGGAGGTTCCGGGATGTATCCCGCGTAAGACTAAGCGACGGGAACATATAGGTACCCAACATTACTTACATTTGCCTACACTGTAAAAAAAGTGAGTAATATTACTCATCATATG
>PNEQ01128577.1:27079-52134 GCA_003012365.1 Medauroidea extradentata
TATATATATATATATATATATATATATATATATATATATATATATATATATATATATATATATATATATATATATATATATATATATATATATATATATACATATATATATATATATGTGTGTGTGTCCTTATGCATACATATCATGGAGTAAAAATATATTATTGGACAAAAGCATCGTTAAAAGTTAATGTGTAAAATGTAAATGTATTCGATAACATTTAATAATAGTATTTTTTTACTGTCAAGGAGGCTTATTTGTTACAGTACGGGTAGACATTTTCTCTATACGTGTTACTCATAAAAGTGCCATGTTGAAATGGTTTCGTCGTTCCAGCTGACTTCTTTTTCTGAGTTGCTATGACATTTAAAAATTTTTATATAAGTAATACGAAGTTTATAAAGTAAACTGTGTTTTCCAGCGTTAGGTTTGTTAAGTCAGATCTAGGTACGGTGTTAATCGTCGTTGTAACAAACCCACAAACTGTTCGCTGATAAGAGTCGTCTTACTCGTAAAGTACTGTGCGCGCATTCATGAACTAACTTTGCAGGCACCGCTACTGTATGAGTGTTAATGAGCCCGATTATTTCACGTATAAAGTTTAAACAAGAAGCGAAGTGAGCAGCCAACAATATGGCTCGTTTTCCTGTAGCTGTTTAAGCAAAATTATGTAGCAGCATTTCACTGAAATTGTATTACCAAATATCCTTAAGTAATTACTTCAACAACAAACACGCATGCAGGATGTAAGGAAATTTTCTGAAGTATTTCATAAATTAATAAACAGGTTAAGTTGTAAGGAACACTTTCTAGTCAAGTGGATTTTAACGAAGGAAGGTATGAGCCGTAGAAATTTGAGTTTAGAAACATTATTAATCTAGATGCCGAAAACGGCTTGAAGTTATGTAACGATTCTGTGGGTGATGTTATTGAAATTTTTCACCTGTAATGATACAATACGTGTACTAGGTTTCACGAAAATGTGGTTTATGATTTCTAAAATATCATGTGTGATCCAAAATGTTCAAATGGCCGCCATTTTGAAAATATGAGTAAGGCAGGAACAAAATACGTACCGGTAAGTACTAAATGTGCCTCGATACTGTCGCTGATATCTCACGTGTTCAATAGTGTTCAATGTGTAACTATTTTGTAAATGTGAAACATTCATCAACCAAACACACAGAAGTCAAGTAACTTTACTAAGGACTACGTGTGTATAAAGTTTAACGAATTTCGAACAAATGGTTTTAAGAAATAGTATTTCACTAAACAATTAAAAATAACCGCCATATTGAAAATGTGAACATAGCATTAACAAAATACATGAAAGTCATATGATCTTACTACGTTGTGTATGTGTACTAAGCAGATCATTTTACAATCTTGTTTTTTAGTTCTTTCGTATTAATGTGAATTTTTATTATTCGACCTGTTCCAATTTAATCACGGTAACTGCCTGTGTATGTTTGAATATCACCTATGTTCCCAGAAACTAGCATGTCCTGCTCGAGGTATCACATGGAAGTCATATCACCTATTCTGTGTTGTATAACAAGTTATGAGTAAGTCCGTACTGTACATCTCGCAGCTTTAGTCGTGTTAATATTATCGTTCTGAGCCAGCGTGCCGAATGTGACTTACGGTTTACCATCGCAACTGTGACAAAGAGAACTTGCCTCACTTCTGCAGAAAAATGTGTTCAAAAAGTTGCGACAATAATGGGTTAGAAAGTTTTAATATAAGAATTTCAATTGCTGTTTTGTATATGCGCCTTATTATTCGTACGAGAAATTGAATTAAAATAATTTAATATATTTCATACTAGCATTTATAAAAATCATTCTGACAATATTGTTAATATTATTTTAATTCAAAACAAGTGTCTTCTAAATAAGGTTTTGAATTGCTTCCTAATTACTCATTGGATGCTGAAATATTGGGTGTAATTGTGTAACATAACTAAGCAATCTTCAAACAAGGTACTGCATTCGAATTTCTTGCAGGACGTACCGTAAAGTTCTGTTGCAGATACGTATAGGTTTGAAGAACCACAAAT
This sequence comes from Medauroidea extradentata, assembly GCA_003012365.1. Lineage (NCBI taxonomy): Eukaryota > Metazoa > Arthropoda > Insecta > Phasmatodea > Phasmatidae > Medauroidea > Medauroidea extradentata. The sequence goes on from PNEQ01128577.1 coordinate 29,139, forward strand.
TGTTGTAGGCTTCAAAACGTCAATAACAAGCAATATTATAGAGTAAAGGGTTTCTTGGAGTTGTATAGAATGAAATTAATCTGGTGGTGCAAAGTAACCTAATTTTACTGTAGTATGTGTGGCGACATTGGGCCCTATTAATAAAAAGAAGTAAATGCATAAAAGGTAAAGGTACCAAGGAAAAGGTTTAGCTTAAAGTAAACGCAAATCCTTCAATTCGTATTTAAAATGATTACCTTGCAAGGAAACGCTACTGCCAAATAGTAATTGATCTACACTCAGAAACATACCACAGCATGACTCTGCAGTTTGTTTTTTGTGAATATTCCTTCTTCTAGTCACTAGCCTAGACAAGTTGGTAAATGTTTTCAGTTCCTGCAGAGATTGTTCACATAAGTAGGCCTATTATTGCATATCGTTGTCATTTTTTAGTTCTTACAGAAATGGTTAATTTGTGTCATAATAAAGTAATAATCGTTACTGCGTAGCTAATTTACACAAATTACCCAACTATTTAAACTAAGTTTTCTCTCATCAATTGGCCTTGACTGTGTAGAGCAACTCTATTTAATCATTACACTCAAAATAACGATAGTTTTCTACTTCTTCAGGAATATCTTGATTTGTTTCAGAGGTTGGGTAGTTCAAAGTTTTCGCAATATTATATAAAACTACACACGCTACTATGATTTTTTTTGTACATTTTCAAGTTTTACCTGCCAAATACATTACAGAATCGTGAAACGTCGCTTTAGCTGCCCGAAACAACTTTCTATGATAACCCTTTCTGTTTTCGAAGAGCATTGTACTTCCTTCCTGCAACATCAACAGAATTTGCGAAGGGATTCAATCTAGCAACACAAAGTCCCAAAATATAAACAAATAATGATATGCCCTTTTATGTCCTCCAAAACGGCGCAGTAACTATCCTCAAGAAGCCTCCCATGGAAACCATACTTAACTTTAAATATTTTGTCGATGCCTCACAGAAACGTAGTTTACTTCCATAATAAATCGATGATCGCTATCCCGGGCAATGAACCAAGGACGCGACGATGATGATCTGGCCCAAAACCAGGCGAAGAGACCCCCTGCCAGGGTCCGGACCCGGTATATAAGGAATTCCACCACCATCCCCTCTCTCGGAAATAAAAGAGTTCATGAGGATGAACACAGTGCTTAGTAAATAATCCAGACATGTATCAATGCGCCTCATTTACGACACACGAAAATTTAAGTTCAAAAAGAGGGAGCCACCAGTCAAATAGGAGTTTCCACAAACACTCACAACGCGTCGCTAGTGTACGGCGCTTGCAAATTGTCTCAAGCCAACATTCGTCTAGTCTGAGTTCGAGGAGTCACGGTGATAGTTGTGCGTGCAGGCGCCCAGTGCGGGCAGACACCAGTTAAAGGGGTAAGTGTTATGTTACATAAGTCCATGTTCCCTAGGCATACTCACACACTGATTACTATCATTCTCCACAATGTCTACCGTTGGTTTCATTTCCTGGAGCATCAACCCACTTGATACTGAGTGTTTACATTTTCCTGTAACATTGGCAAGGTGGGCGAATTATTTTCTGAATGATTGCTTTGGTGGGTGTACCTATGGTGTTGCTCTCCCCCTCAGGGGTCGTTACAGAGAAGTCTGCGCTACTCTGCTATTTGAAGTTCGCAATCACAACAGTATTGCTTAGTGAAAACGTAATGTTGAAATATTCATACGGGAGCACTCAGATCAAACCAATTACTATTATCACAGTTTATCCAAGGAATAAATACGTTTAATTACGTCTGCATTGAATTTATAGACAAGAATAAAATGTGCAATCTCTCAAGGCCCGCAGACGGCGCGTCAAATGCAACATAGGGGGAGAGCCTCAGTGATCGCCACGCAACATTCATTTTCTTGTTCCACTATTAACGTGAACACGTTTCAGGGTTCTATTCCATATCAGCAATTATCACCGTGTCATGTGTTGTAAACAATAGTTGTCTAACTTGACAACTTTTTCAAATCATCGGTGGACGGATTCGGGCCAACTTACGGCGACACTTGTAAACAATTACTAATTTATTGGTTTGTGAACGTACGCCATTACTCATGTTTTTGCTGATCAAACCTGTCTTGGATGACAAATAATGAAAAACAAACAAGAAAAAAATATAAAAAACGCACACAAAAATAGAAAAAAAGTAATCCCAGAGGATTTCTGTCAGGTTTTAATGGGTTTGCCTTTCCTGTTGATGAATTCATCACGATTGATTTTCGGTTTGAAATCCCTTTCATGTGTGCAATCGATCATGCCAATTGCTGTTGGAAAGCGATACTCTTTGCCACAATTCCTTTGCCTCAATGATTGCGTTTTCTTTAGTTGGGAACTTTATCCAGTTATCAGCCTTAGCAACAATAAGTTCTACAAATGCACGTAATGTCAGTGATACCGTAGATTCCGTATCTTCACTAATCCCTTTTTGGTAACCTGGATCCGCCAGATACCTCAAACTTATCTTCATTTTTTGAGATGAGGAAAGTACACCCTCCGGAACGTCTGCGATGTCATTTAAGATGTAATGTGTTAACCACTCCACAATTTTTCTTCAAACCGAAACTATTTGAAGTCCGCGGGATGCGGGTTCGTACGAGACTTGTAATGTTTCAAATTCATTATCTCAGCCATAGCGTTCTTACAACACAAACGCCCTTCTAATTTACTGTCGCATCTACAACTGACCAACTGTATTATTTGTGAAGGATTTAATCTAAGCTTTGAGTAAAATGTACACTTAATTAATATCGATTTACTTTAACTGTGAGGAAAACGTCTACGCTTCGAGGTTTTGTATTTATTTCAAAAGTAAAACGATTTCGTTTACTTATTAATAAAATATGTTGAAGTATTTGCTCTACATTTACATGTGCAAGCTTTTTCCTCGGTTTTATTAATACGGTCCATTATGAGACACTTGATGTCAAGTATACTTGTAATCTTCCCACACACGAGAACAAGAGACATCAACCAGTATAGTTAATAAAGAAGCAATAAGCAGGTAAATACGACACGACAAGAGGTAAAGTTCTGGTCCAGCAGCAGCGAGTGCACAGGAAGGTAAAAGGACATCTTGCGGTACAAGATAACACGGTATGGCGGCCACATCTTGTGTCGAACTTTGTTTCTGGATCGAATGTGACAGAGAACTTTCACTGCAATCTGCGGAGAAGGTTCGCGCGCCCCATGTACAAATAACTGCCACAAAGCAAAACATCTTACTCGATACTTTTACAACCAACGGAATGCGAATTCATACAACTGATTCTTCTAGAACAATTATTTATCGTCGTTTAGCATTAACAATATCTACTTGCAGTCTACGTAAAATGCAGCAAACTGGAAATTTGTGATAGTTTCGGTTGACTTTCACTTTCTTGGTAAGCGATATGATAAATTCCGCCAGTAGCCGCTTTCACGTGCAATTAAATACTTATGAGCTCACTTTCTTGTCTCTGAGCGTGTGCGTATATAATTACTTGCGAACATTGTAGCCATTCTCGTGTTTACGTATTGAATAGAATTACTTGTGTTACGTGCTACAAGGGTTGCCTACCTGTCGGCATTACCACAATGCTCTGACAGTTGAGTGCCTGTATCTCAGATATTGTTTGTCTGAGCGTGTTCGTACAAGTGCGCCTTTTTTGTTTCTTATGTCATTCCGATTCTTCATTCACTAGGATGGGTTGCTACAGGCGTACATGTACAGAAATACATGCGTAATAAGAGAGACGACCGCACGTTTCCATCGCATGAGATGGAATGTGTTCACACTTTCTTCCCTGCATGTGTGTCGTCATACATCTGAATAGAATTTGGAAGGTCAGCGTTCCATTTGTAGTGGTTGTTGAATTATCGTCGCTTAACATGTACATTAGCACAACTTTCACCGGTATTACGCTCATACTATTGACAATAGAAGCGTGGCTCCTGTACTCATTATTCTTCATGTAGGTCTAGCTACCTGTAACCGCGAGCTTTTCCGCGATTTACTGTCCAACTTGCGTAAATATTTTGAGCTGTCGATGAGTAGTTTCGCGTGGAAACTAAGACGCGTCCCACTGTACAACTGTCAGGCGAGTTCTAAAATTCGCAAGAAGACTTAATTAACACATTGTCTGGCTTGGCGGAACACATGCTGCCAAGCACATGACTGCAGGTAGCACAGTAGCAATACACGTGTTTGTGTCGCTCTGCAGTCGCCGTACATAGTCAACTGAGTTCGTATCTGTAACAGAGATACGTATATATATATACTATGTGGGAACATTCATACACGTGTGTAGTGTACTGCGCAAAACAAGTGAAGCCACTCACTGGGACATAGTCTGTGTTAAGACCTTTGCCACGATGGAATTTCCCTCGGAAGATTCCATGGAATCTCGCATGGCCGCCCGCGTGGATGATTCTGTGGAAGGTATAGCAGAGTTGTGGCCGTTTCCATGGAAGTTTTTGTAATCGGCCACGTGCAATTTTCTGTGGAGGGTTTGCTGCAAGATGAAAATACTAGCCAATCAGAAGCGAGTGTTCCTGCGCGCTAGTTCAGGCAATGTTTTGAAAACATAAACAAAGATGTTTTCGGTAGAAACAATTACAACATTATGCGAAAATATATCTTAAAAATCCATGTTCATTGAACACAAATAGTATAACTATCAACTTTAACAGATATACGAGAAGCAGTTTGAGAATACGTCCTGGGACGACTAGTGAGGATTGTAATATATAACTCGTTTTTCTGAGAGGTGTATTTTGTACCCGACTGTAATCAGTATAATTAATTTTATATTCATGAATTCTATCACTTTCCATACAATACAAAGACGTCGTGAACATAGCACATAATGTCCTTTGTTTTATTAGTAAATGATTGGTACATAACCTAAATTGCCTTGGCTTGCAAGTATTGATAGCAAAGTCGGGAGTAGTACTATTTGGTAGTGTATCTCGACAAGTAGGCCAAGTTATAGAGTAAAATTACTTTATGAAAATATTTTCCTCTCCAGTTATTTAGCCCAGAAATGTAGTTTATACGTTCACCAAGCTACACAGTCTAAGTGTAGGTCTATACTTTCAATACTTGAAAACTTCCCTCCCCATGGCGATGACCCTACCATCATGTCACAGTTATTATAATAAATACATATTTTAAACTTGCAATTGTGTAACCACCCAGTGGCAAACTATAACATCTACCTCAATTACGTAACAAACCCCTCCTAAACTTTCTAACCCTTCTCATCCTCAGCTCTTCCAAAATAAAATTACACTTCCTCACTGACCTAAGCATAGACTGCTTACCCCACTCTGTTCTGCGCCTCATCTTCTGACTATTATTCCCTCCTATTTAATCTGCTTTAGTTAATAGGCAGCCTAACTTAACCCAACTTCCCCCTCTGTTCCCCACCTTGTACATCCTGACCAGCTATCCCAAAATTTATCTTTTCCTTAAATGAGTTTCACCCCAGTTTCTTCAACATGAATGATTGCCGAAAGTTCCCTGTGTCCTCACCTGCCTGCCCTTGCCTTTCGTCTTTCTCCAACTTTGTTGTTCGTGTTTGTACCTCCTGCAGCTCCCGTATGTCCAATTCCATGTACAAGGACCACTCTGCTACTGCATACTGGAATATTGGACGTAAAATTGTTATATAGATATGTATATTATATATATATATATATTTATTTTTCACTGCACTGTTAACTCCATTCAATACCCTTACCAGCATTCCTAGAGTACTTATTCTTTCAGACACCACTCTCTTTGCCTTATTCACCCAACGTCACTCTGTAATATTATGCCTAGGTACTTGTATTATGAAGCATCCTACAGCTCTTTTCCCTTCCCATATGTGTGTCTGTACTCCCTATCCTCTTTCTCGTTCTCCAGCACTTGTACCTCCACCTCCGTGTACAAACCCCGCTCTGCAGCAGCATATTCCAATACTGGAGTAACCATCGTGTAGTTTGCCTTTCCCTTCACTTCAACACTAAGTCCCTTCAACATCTTTCCCAGCAGCCCTAAAGCCCTTCTTCCCTTCTTAATCACTCTGCCCACTTGCTTTGTCCCCCTTAGATCAGCCTGTATCACAGCCCCTAGATACTTTTATTCTGTAGTTTCCTCTATCTCCTGTCCATCACGTCTGTATACCTCTCTACTCACCACTGTCTTCCTATCAGTCATCCTGCAACTTGTTCCTTCCACCAACAAACCTACCTTTTAAGCAGGATTGTTTAGATTTGTATTTTCACACAGATAGGTACAACGTCAGTAGTGTAACTTTACCCTACATGAAAAGTTGTCTGAAAGTACAATACACATTTAAGTAAATGGCGCTGAGGAAGGTATTTTTTGGGAAAAGGTACGGGAGTAGTAGTTTATTTTTATTAGTATTATCAAGCAGGTTAGGCTAAAGGCCCGCTCACAATCGGCATGAAATAAATAACATAACTTACACAGCATTTCATGCGAAATTGTCCATACACAACCACCAGTAAATATTTTGCTTCCTGACCAATCAGAAAATAATCAACAAGAAATGAATTAATTTTGTATTAGATGAAAATTTTCGCGCCACCAGCTCTTGTGACGTTTCACATTCTTATTGGCCGGCATGAAAAACTTGGCGTAGAAAACTCAGAGATAACCATCTTTAACGCCATGTCAAGCAAGTTACGCGATGTAAGTCATGCCAAGTATTCATTGTGATCGCCACCATTCGTATCACAGATATTCACTATCTTATGGCATGCTTTTTATTTGCGCCATTTCGATTGTGTCCGGGGCTATGATACACTAGTCAAATTATTTGACATTGACAATGTAGGCTTACGACATTATACACTCGTACACGTACTGAAACAATATAAGTTTTCATACCTCAACTGTATACAATATATCCTTCATATTTGCATACGCAGGACATCAAACAAAATGTTTTTGGGGCTATGTACCATGAATCGTACATGGCTCGATGTGCATGTGTTTTCATCCTTTTAAATCAATTTTCTTTCGTTGCCGAAGAAATCTACTATAGTACACAGTTTTAGGATACTTCCGCTTGCCATTTTCACAAAATATAAGTCCGTATAATGTATAAATATTTTTAATAAATTACTTAACACTCGTCTTGTGTTTACTTTTATGTCAGCAAGAATCGTGTAGAAGGATCTTTCATAGAACCATCTACACAACCTTCCATTGAAGTTATCTTTTCAAGCCACGTGCAAGATTCCAACAAATCTACTAAAAGTCATTCAATCGTGGCAAACGGACTTTACAGCACAGCCACATGTTTGTTACCAATGACGTCTAAGCTATGTTGGCAATGTGGTGTAATGCCTAGTGTTGATGTGTCGCCTTCAGTATCTGCAACCAACACTACTCTCTCGTGCTGATGGTCGCATGACTGCCAGGTTCTCGCGACTCTCATTCTATGTCAATTATATTTTTTAATCTTTTCATACCTCATACCATCCAACTCTTGGTTTCTCTACCGTTACTTAAAATGAGTTTTTTTAATGGCATATTTGTCATATATTTCTTGGTTTTCAGGTGAATTATTATTATTTTTCTACATTTAAATATACTCAGAACTAACAGTCTATATTTTTTGAACAACGTATGAAATAAATTATTTCCTGAAAATAATATACTTACTCATATTTTTATAAAACATGAACCATGGCACAATTCTTACAGTACAATGCACTCCGTATATTTTGTCTGCATTCACTCCTTCCTTAACATTTGTTTTGCCGTTTACCGCATACAATGGTACAAGTACAACATTTATAACAACATTTCTTTAAAATGAATTAATAATTATAGTTGTCAGTAAATAATCAATTATTAATCCTTGCAACGTGCAATCACTTTCACGATTACACGGGGAATGTAAGTTCATAGCTCAAAGTGAACATAGTCTCTTGAAAGTAATGTTAACACTAAATACGAAGGGCGTCAATCACTTTCAAGCTCGTTATGTTATAATTCGTCGTCAATTATCACTATAGAGAAAACTATTTCACAAAGTATTAGTTTTTATGTTATAATTTTTGTATAATTAGCAGCGAAAGTCACAATTTTAACGTTTTTGTGTAACCATTCTATGATAAAAAAAACTTGTTATGTTAATGATACTTTGTAGAAAAATTACTTCGTTATTGGCTATTCGGAAATATAAAAACAATTTCCCCTGGAAAAGGCCTTTAGCCTTTTTATATAAGAGTCAAATTCATTTAAAATTTGGTCAACATAAGAACGATCCATTGTATTAAATTTTCATTCAATGACTTTGCTAATTATGTTTTTTAAAACATCATAGCGTAGTGTTTCGTAGTCACCCACGTTTATGTTTTAAGTTTTTATAGTAAGGACGACACAAAACCATCCAAATTTTGACTTTAATAGCTTATTATAGAAACAAATACGCAAGAAGAATATTACTTTGTGATCACTTTGCCCTATTAGTGTCTACGTATCGAATATAATAGCTTTATGAGCATTGTAGCCATTTTGGTATATTACGTATCGCATAGAATTACTTTGTGGCCATTGTAGCCATTTTAGTGTTTACGTATTGCTTAGAATTACTTTGTGAACATTGTAGCCATTTTGGTGTTTACATATTGAATATAATTACTTTGTGAGCATTGTAGCCGTTTTGGTGTTTACATATTGCACAGAATTACTTCGTTAACATTGTAGCCACTTTGGTATTTAAGTATTGCATAGAATTACTATGTGAACATTGTAGTCCTTTTGGTGTTTACGTATTGAATAGAATTACATTGTGAGCATTGTAGCAATTTTGGTGTTTACGTATTGAATAGAATTACATTGTGAAGATTAAAGCCATTTTGGTGTTTACGTATTGCATAGAATTACTTTGTAAACATTGTAGCCATTTTGGTGTTTACGTATTGAATAGAATAAATTTGTGAGCATTGTAACAATTTTGGTGTTTACGTATTGCATAGAATTACTTTGTGAGCATGGTAGCCATTTTGGTGTTTACGTATTGAATAGAATTGCTTTGTGATCATTGTAGCCATTTGGTGTTTACGTATTGAATAGAATTGCTTTGTGATCATTGTAGCCATTTGGTGTTTACATATCGCATCAAATTACTTTATGAACATTGTAGTCCTATTGGTGTTTACATAAGGCATAGAATTACTTTGTGAACATTGTAGCCATTTTGGTGTTAACGTATTGCATAGAATTACATTGTGAAGATTGTAGCCATTTTGGTGTTTACGTATGGCATAGAATTACTTTGTAAACATTGTAGCCATTTTGGTGTTTACGTATTGCATAGAATTACTTGGTGAACATTGTAGTCCTTTTAGTGTTTAAGTATTGCATAGAATTACTTTGTGAACATTGAAGCCATTTTTGGTGTTTACGTATCGAAGAGAATTAATTTTTGAGCATTGTTGCCATTTTGGTGTTTACATATTGCATAGAATTACTTTGTGAGCATTGTAGCAACTTTGATGTTTACATATTGAATATAATTACTTTGTGAGCATTGTAGCCATTTTGGTGTTTACATATTGCACAGAATTACTTCGTTAACATTGTTGCCATTTTGGTATTTAAGTATTGCATAGAATTACTATGTGAACATTGTAGTCCTTTTGGTGTTTCTGTATTGCATAGAATTACTTTGTGAGCAATGTAGACATTTTGATGTTTACATATTGCATAGAATTACTTTGTGTACATTGAAGCCATTTTTGGTGTTTACATATTGAAGAGAATTACTTTGTGAGCATTGTAGCCATTTTGGTGTTTACATATTGCATAGAATTACTTTGTGAGCATTGTAGCCATTTTGGTGTTTACATATTGCACAGAATTACTTCGTTAACATTGTAGCCATTTTGGTATTTAAGTATTGCATAGAATTACTTTGTGAACATTGTAGCCATTTTGGTATATAAGTATTGCATAGAATTACTTTGTGAGCATTGTAGCCATTTTCGTGTTTAAGTATTGCATAGAATTATTTTGTGAACATTATAGTCCTTTTGGTGTTTATGTATTGCATAGAATTACTTTGTGAACATTGTAGTCCTTTTGTTGTTTACACATTAAATAGAATTACTTTGTGAACATTGTAGCCGTTTTCGTGTTTACGTATTGCATAGAATTATTTTGTAAGCATTGTAGCCAATTTGGTGTTTACGTATAAAATAGAATTACTTGTGAACATTGTAGCCCTACGTATTGAACAGTATAAGTTTGTGAGCATTGCAGCCATTTTCGTGTTTACATATTGAATAGAATTGCTTTGTGAGCATTGTAGCCATTTTGTTGTTTACGTACTGAATAGAATTACTTTGTGAGCATTGTAGCCATTTTGGTGTTTACATATTGAATAGAATTTCTTTGTGAGCATAGTAGCCATTTTGGTTTTTTTCGTATATAATAGAATTACTTTGTGAGCATTGTAGCCATTTTGGTTTTTAAGTATTGCATAGAAATATTTTGTGAACATTGTAGTCCTTTTGGTGTTTATGTATTGCATAGAATTACTTTGTGAACATTGTAGCCATTTTGGTGTTTAAGTATTGCATAGAATTACTTTGTGAACATTGTAGTCCTTTTGTTGTTTACGCATTAAATAGAAATACTTTGTGAACATTGTAGCCATTTTGGTGTTTACATATTGCATAGAATTACTTTGTGAGCATTGTAGCTATTTTGGTGTTTGCATATAAAATATAATTACTTGTAAACATAGTAGCCCTTTTGGTGTCTACATTTTGCATAGAATTAATTTGTGAACATTGTAGTCCGTTTGTTGTTTACGCATTAAATAGAAATACTTTCTGAACATTGTAGCCATTTTGGTGTTTACATATTGCATAGAATTACTTTGTGAGCATTGTAGCTATTTTGGTGTTTGCGTATAAAATAGAATTACTTGTAAACATAGTAGCACTTTTGGTATCTACATTTTGCATAGAATTAATTTGTGAGCATTGCAGCAATTTTGGTGTCTACATATTGAATAGAATTACTTGTGAACATTGTAGTCCTTTTGTTGTTTACGTATTGAATAGTATTAATTTGTGAGCATTGTAGCCATTTTGGTGTTTACATACTAAATACAATTAATTTTGAGAGCATTGTAGCCATTTTGGTGTTTGCGTATTGAATAGAATTACTTGTGAACACTATCTCCTTTATGGTGTTTACACATTAAATAGAATTACTTTGTGAGCATTGTAGCCATTTTGTTGTTTACGTGTTAAATAGAATTACTTTGTGAACATAGTAGCCATTTTGGTGTTTACGTATTGAATAGAATTACTTTGTGAACATTATCCCTCTTATGGTGTTTACGTATTGAATAAAATTACTTGTGATCGATGATGGCAAATATTGCTAGTAACAATAATTTTACTAATGTTTTCAAGTATAAGTTTTGATACCAATTCATTAAGATCGAATTTCCGATGTAATTTTTTTTGTTCACTTTGATAGTTTTTAATTGTTTTGATTTAAATTTTTCGGTATTGGTTTTTATGCAACTAATATTTACTAACATATACATTCAGATAACATTGATTTTTTCGATAGCATCGGTTTATCTTTAACATTAATAAATAACATAAAATATCAAAAATAATAAACCCACTCGTATACCTAAACAATGCCTTTACCTTGATTATGTATTTTTAGAAATTAATTATGAATATTGAAAATACTAACTTATAGGTGGTGTGGGATCAAATGAGCACTCATAAAAGCCATGCAAACATTTATATTTTCAGCCAATTCATATGTTTCCGCGCGTAAAGCCTGGCATAGAGAATTGTTTAACCTCTCTGGTCACGTAACTTGATGTTAATGCAACAGTAAACAATACGGCCTGATAATATATCGCTACGCGTACTTCTGCACGAGCTAAGCGTATTATTTTATTTGCCAGTTAAACTGCAAGTACATACAATTTATACTACAAGATGCTGTTTATAAATCGAATCAACGCGAGACTTAAATATCGCAATTAGCAGCAAGTATCACAAAACATTTTCTTCCCATATCGCAAGTGTAATATTTTACAATCACAGCACTCCCGACATGGAAGTCTGTGAATATTCGCTGATTTATTGTGTTTTCTACAGATTCAGGATGTGGCAAATGAAAATAATTACATCAGCAAAACAAAACAACTGGTTAATACAAGAATAGTACTAACGCTGTATCTGCGTTTTATATCGATGTATCAAAACCCAATACGTTATATTATCGATATGCCGAATATAACGAGCATAAGGCTGAATTTGATATCAATATTATAATTGTTGAAATTGAACAGCCCTGCTCGTCGCTCAAGGACCAAGGTAGATGGCCACTTTAACACGGGCTGTGTGTAACTAGAGCGCTGTTTGAAGATAATAGACAAATTGGCTTTCTAATTGTTAATTATTAGCTGCCCTTCTTGAATATCTCAACCTGAGCTGTTGTCTATGAACGAGACTACTTGTTGGCGTATTGAACTCATATATGGTGTCTGGAAGGTCTGCGTGTTGCGAAATGTGTAATTATCTTGCTATCTTGGAAGACGGCAATAAAATTACAATAATTTATCTCTGGTATGTTGTATCATCACTGGAGCTACGAGTTTGTCGTGAAACATGTTTTCAAATACGTCACGGTCACACTGGCATAGGTCATTCGGTATAAAGTGAGCACTAAAGATTTAACTATAGAATTTAATCACCAGCTGTTACTGCATATAATTCAACATCAATAATAGTTACTTTACAACTTGTATGGTTGGCAGCGATTTGCTGAATGTAGTTCCATGTATTTTCCTATTTAAATATGACAATACACGAAAAAGACCAACTGAACTCGACATATATGCTTTTTATATAATTAATAAACTTTTTTTCCATCAAACTATACACTGTAGGTTTCTACCGTCAACACAGTTCATCTTTCACGCGCAAACATAAAGTGACGTGTCCATAGAGGTTAGACATTTCCCGTCGTTAGTCGTTACGCGCGGAAATATACGAATTGGTTGAAAATATAAATTTAGCAGGGCTTTCGTGTGTGCTCACTTTATCCCGAACAGCCTATATCTCTGCTTCATGGTTATTGGCAGCGTGAGTTTGTTGGTTCTTGTGACATGGGACGCCTGTGATATGTCAGTAGTATCCCACTAGTGACAGTTGAAACCTCCAATCACAGGCCAAGAAGCAGAGCTGTATGTATGGCCCTGGAACCAAGTCGTGTATGTAACTATGACAAATGTTTCTTACGTAGTGAGCAGCTATTGTTGGACATATTGTAGTTGTGACTCCCCACAGTATGATAGCTGCTCTTTGGTTAGGCTTGCCAGTGTTATATACGTAGTAGCTGTGAACAGCAACAATGAAAGAAACAAGTGTTAGTGTTAAGATACACATCTTCAACGTAGCACATGTAACCTGCAGAAAGTGTAGTATCATTGGCAGTTCACTTCATAGCGAGCACTTAGCAAGTCTTGCGTAGACATTTTTCCTTCCAACCAATTAGTATCTTTCTGAAGGGCGTTGGACCCGAAAAATTCCATTTTTTTTTTTTTTTTATTTGTACCGAACACTGTTCAACTTCTGCACATTAGATTATATGTCATTTCCCCAAATAAAAAAAATAGGCACCATAGTTTTTGCATAATAACTCAACAAAGTCACAAAATGGTCATTTCGGTGTAGCCAAAACAAAAAAAAAGTAATTAATTAATTTAAAATCTGGAACTGTTAGTCAGTGTATCAATGCATTTTATGGCATGTTTGACAAAAGTTAGTTTAGAAAATTTCAATAGTAGCCAAAAGTCAAAGTTATGCAAGAATGTACTCAGTTTCATCAGTTTTAAAAAAATACAAAAATGTATCCCTTTGTGTTTACTAAAGTGTCTTGAAGTAGCTCACATCATTAAGTATCAATATGAATTTTTTAGTTTCTGCAAGTTATTTACTTTTTATTATTTTAGCTACACCGCAACTGCCATTTTGTGATTTTGATGGGTGATTATGCTAAAACTATGGGACCTATTTTTTTTATTTGGAGAAATGACATGTTATCTGATGTGTTTGGCACAAATATAAAATTTAGAATTTGTACAGGTCCAACGTTCTTAGTACAGCAGTGTACGTGATAAACATCATAGTAATGAGTAAACGTCTGCATCATTAACATGTGCGTATATAATTATTATTGATAATGTAAGACAGTTTTAATGTAATGTAAGGAGGTTTGATGGAGAAGTAGCAAAATGAATGTTGATGCGAGAAGTACAGTCGCAAAGTGAGTACATGGCATTGGTGTATGTTCAGTGTTGATGAAATGTGCATACGACATATTCCAATGTTTAAATGTTCGTTACTTAACTTTAGGACAAGTTATATCTTATCATCTGTTTTATAGAAACTTACAGGATCAATTGTTAGGATCTTATCTAGAGTCTGCTTACTGTTAGATTAAGATATTCTTTATAAAATCTTGGACAATACCTTAGAACCATTACTTGAATGTCTCCATCTTCTTTCTGGAAAGTACTCTGAGTAACCATTTTTATTAAATGACTATAAGAAGTCGGCCTGGACAGCGTATTTTTCTTTCGTATTTTGCAAAAACATTTTCATGATGTTGACATTTTATTAATGGCAATTTCATTTAATAGAAAAATATAAAGTGCTTATTTTTCAGAACGTTCATTTTTTCACCCCAAAATCAGTGTTATACTGATTTAAATAGAATAATAGTACGAACAATCAATTATTTTCCATATGTTGAATTTTTATAACTCCGATACTGTTTAACCGATCACAATGTAACTTGACACGTGTGTGCACTTACTCATGGAGTTGGTTTTTATGTTATCCATTCTACTCTAATTCGCCACTGGTTGGTGCTCAGTGCATGTATGACACTAGCGAGGGGCCGAGGGGGGGTTGTAATTCAGTCAGCATCTATTTATATATATATATATATTAGCAGTCCCCCGCGGCTTTGCTAGCGAGTATTATTCGTAACTGATAATATTTACTTTAATTTAAATACCTCTTTGTACACAAGAATGGTACTTCAGTCATCAAGTGTTAGAATGTCCAAGCGGCTAGTTGAACTAATTCTGCAGCAGGATAAGTAGCTATAGCTGTCCACGCGAAAAGTAGTCTTAAGTTTATCCCTGCCACTAACAGCGACTTCGCCTGGGCCTTATTTATAGCCCTGCCTATTTGACGTTGTGGGGTAGTTACAGACACCTAAGGTAAGAGGTTAATCGAATGAGAAACATCTGTTTACCCTGTGCACAACCATTGGTGACGGTGCCCTCAATTATATATTTTCAACATATTCACTTTAACTTTATTGACATTACAAAGTTTCAGAGAGTAAAGGTTTCGCGGAAACGTATTTGGTGCCCCAAACCTGATATTAGTGAGATGATATATCGTCGTTTTACTGTCAAAAGTGACAAAGTCAAAATTATATAAAATTATAAAAATACTAGGAATATGTATATGTTGTTCACGAACCATTGCCCAAGTTTAAAGTATATTCGTCGTTTCGTACTGTTGTGTCACAGTTTAGTGACATACCAAATTTTTGTTAATATCTACAATTTAACACAGTTTTTAAACGAAATAGCATTTATGACTTAATCACTTTTGGCAGTATACCGACAATATGTCAGCTGATATTGTAGAGGAACCTAAGTGGAAAGCGAACTGCAATTTTACTCCTTTTAAAGACTACACGTAAATTGCACTAATTCGATCTGCCTTGTAGTTTTTGTGTGTCAGAATTGAACGTTCGCACGCAGCTTTTAACGGAATTCGAGCCCAGAACCTCCCGGAATTTAGACCTGAGTAACAAACAACTGCGTCACGTAACGTCAAAATAATTCATGAAAATAAAATTTACTAAAAAAATAAATAAAATATTTGTGTCCTGGCCTCCTAGAGGTTGTACAACACCACGTCTCGATAGGTTACTGTAGAGTGAAACTCCTGTATAGGTTGTTTCTCGCTGCTCGTTCCTGCTTTTCGGATCGTCTGCCTTGAAAATTGACCAACTTAGTTTTATTCTTAATAATCACGTTTCTTATAAAAAAAAATTATACGTATTTTTTAAAAATATTTACATACGCATCACTCTGACGCGAACAACACCTCAATATCGCTACTGGTTAGATAGATATCGTGGTTTGATGGAAAACAAATTTTGTGTTTTTTCACCCTTGTGGGTGTCGAATTTCGAAATATTTTAAATTTACATCTTAGACATTTGTATAAATATCACACATTAGCCCGTTCAGTCGAATCAAAATCGACCATTCACTAACAAAAATCACATATCACCCCTGCACAGTATTGAGAAATCGAATTTCGAAAAATCTGAAAACCGTTTTGCGATAATTTCTGTAATTATCATTCTGAAGCAAAAATTAATTGTATATCTCGGCGGGTTCGATAGATATCGAGGATTTATCTAAAACACGTTCAAGATCTTTTCATCACTTAAGAGAGTAAATTTCGAAAAACCCTTGAATCACGTTTTAGAATACTTTATTGGTATCTCGTGGACGTAAAAAACACAACATTAGCCCGCTGGGTTCAAGAAATATCGACGATTAATTGAAAACGCTTTTCACCACTTTTCACCCCTTTTCACGTCCTTAGGTGGCAAGTTTCGAAAATTCCTGAAATTTCTTTTTAGGTATTTGAGTAAGCATCAATCCTAAACAAAAATCACCTCGCTATATAAAAAACTATGGGATCGATATATATAGAATGTGAGTCGAAAACTCATATTACCCCTTTTTTAACCAGTTTAGGGCCGAATTCAGAAAATATATATTTAAATGGTATTTTGGATATTTACAAAAGCACCAATTTAAAGCAAAGAGCACTTCGATATCTCGATTGATTCGATAGATATGGAAGGATAATCAAAAACACATTTCCCGTATTTTCACCCCTTTAAATAAAGAATTTCAAAACATCTTTGAGTCCTGTCATAGACATTTGTAAAAGTAACCAATTAAAGTTAAAATCACGACGATAGCCAATTGTGTTTGAAAGATATAGACGATTCATTAAAAACACATTTTGCCCCTTTTACTGCCTGGAGGTCGAATTTCAAAAAAACCTAAAACTACTTTTTGGGTATTTACGTAAGCAATATTTTGAAGTGAATATCAACTCTCTATCCTGAAGGGTTCGATAGATATCGATAGTTGATTGGAAACACATTTAAGGTCTTTTCAGCCCCTTAAATGTTGAACTTCGAAAAATCCTTGCATTAGCTAATATGCATTTTTACGAGTGTCCTATTAAAGTAAAAATCACGATGATTGGCCGTCGGGTTCGAGCTCTATCGAAGTTTCTTCGGAAACACATTTCACCCCTTTTCACCCCCTTAGAGGTCGAATTTCGAAAAAATCCCGTCTTAGTGCTCGCCTACGACCTGAAAGGAACCCCTACAAAAAATTTCACGATTCTAGGTCCAGTGGTTTGGGCTGCAGTTTGATATGTCAGTCAGTCAATCAGTCAGCTTTCATTTTTATATATATATATATATATATATATATATATATATATATATATATATATATATATATACTGGCAGCACAACGTATTCTGGGTTCTGCTAGTACAATATAAAAGTGGCACAGTGTGGAAGCATAGCTATGACAGAATATCTGTTTTATATTTGAAGTCCACTATTTACTTTTAATGAAATGTAATTTTAACTGCTGTTTGAAAATAATGTCTGCACGAAGAAAGTTTATAAGATAATTGCAAGCTACGTGCAACCCCAAATACAGATGCAGGTGTTTCTGAAACGCAGGTAATTATTTCGTCCGCCGTAACATCTTCTTCAAAAGAAAGGCATAAAGCACCTACAGTCATACTACAGAATACAAGGTGCGAGACTTGTGAAATGTGCACTGTTATGCTAGTGTCTGCGAACTGAGTTCTGCGTACAGATGAGGAGTTACCGTGTAAACTTGTGTCCGAAAATACCACTTCTCTGAAGCAGCAGTACTCTCGCAGCTTCCGGGAAATATGGAAAAATCCCGTAACGAAACTCTTTGCTAATATCTCTCGAGAGAGTTTCATTCAGTGCGGATCACAAAATTTCCTACGAACGTGCAGTACAACTTTTAACATAATCTATGATGGGTAGCTTTATATCAAGTTCTTAACGCACTATCAGTCTACCAGTTGGTGAAGAGTTGTAATTATTAACATATTAATTGCACAACTACGTATTCTAATAGGTTGCCTGTATCAGTAGGGTGGTGCAGGGAAACACACATATCCACGATAGTAACTTTTATTTCGTTCAGAAGGCAGAGTATTCATACAAGATACACAACTTAGTGTATTTTAACATTTTCTCTTGTACTTCCCGTCTAATTTCTTTGGTACAAACTGACATTACAGTCTATTGTGAACAAGGGAGGAGTGACATACTTCGAAGTTTGTACTGTGTGAGAGAAATCGCCAAATATTTTCCACTGCAATATGGTAGTCCTAATAGAAGTTAACCAGTCAAGGTCTCTGGTCCGGTAATACTATTGAAGGGGAGACACACAGCACGAGTGTAGTTACGACTGCTGTTGACGAGGACCTTCGACAATGATCGCGGAGAAGGCCTTGCTTTAACATATTACAAAATACCTGAACAACAAGCAATACTCTCTCTCTCTCTCAAACAAATTACTATGAGCAGATAATTAATAAGCATTCTATTCTGAATAATTAGGGTAATTGTAATAAACAAATTATAAACGAGTATCACAGAAATGACAATAATAGAATATCGATAAAATATGTATGATCAGTCAGTTTATAATAGCCCTTGTATTGATAGTTACAAAAACACTTGTTTACAAAACAGCAACCCTCGTCTGCTAGAAGGTACTTCTTTTAAATTTACTTGAATATAATGAGGATCACAGTGTTTCAAATTCTGTCTGTATTAAGTAGTTACAACATGTTGAAATAACTGAGGATTTCTATAAACCATCATATTTTACTTTACGTCACACTTATAAATTAATTCATAAACATTTGCAGCCAAACTGTTTGAGGGAGAAATAATCAAATATAGAGATATGTTGGTAATAGTTGAAATACCTGGACTTGCCATGACATCCCTGCTCGTAGACCACTTGTCAACACCAGGAGATGTAAGCTGCCCTTCATCTCACCAAGTGTCACCTACACCTGTAAACTCTATGAGTGACTATTTGTTGGTGAGTGTTCCTTTAGAATTATTCCAGATGTGAGTGGACACGGA
This sequence comes from Medauroidea extradentata, assembly GCA_003012365.1. Classification (NCBI taxonomy): domain Eukaryota; kingdom Metazoa; phylum Arthropoda; class Insecta; order Phasmatodea; family Phasmatidae; genus Medauroidea; species Medauroidea extradentata. Next base: position 48,510 of record PNEQ01128577.1, read on the forward strand.
GAACAGCTACAACGTCATGCGACACAATTCAATGCGAACACAAGAACAGCCACATCAAAATTAAAAACCAACACTTGTTAGTTCAACTAACATGAAAACCGCTCGAGGGAAATATTCACTCATCCAGCCTACGTGATAGAGACGGTATTTTTCATTGTAATAACTTTGTCTGAAACCAAATTAAACCAAATACTACGTTTACGTAAAACTGAGCAAATTGCAACAAGTAAGAAACAACGTGCATTCAGATTTAAGTTTACCAAACAGTTGAAACTATTTGATGGGATATACCAGTTTCAGGACATTACATGGCAGTTTTGAAAATATTAAATTTAAATACAGATTACGTGTTTAATAATAAACAGTGTAACCTAAATTAAACTAGATTATTTTTACATGCAAAAGAAATTATTTCCACAAAACTGTTCTTATAGATAAACGTGTACACATCGCGCTCAGATGTTTGTAATCTTTAAAATATATATATATATATATATATATATATATATATATATATATATATATATATATGCAGCACAGCCACAATAGGTTGCATAATAAATAAATGTATCAATGTAAGCGCAATGTGGAAAATAATTTATTCCATCAAAACAATATAAAAATAATATGTAGTTGGGAAGATAATGACGGAGTCAATTAACGATATGAAATAAAAGTAATAAATAAATGTGTGTTAAGGAATGGCACAAGTTCTCGGAGACGCGGCGTACTTCACGTAGCTAGATTCACGTGTCGCAGATCTTACACTAGCTACAGCAGATTGCTACGTCAAGTACATAATTGCCGACAAATGCTCTCATTTTAAATTTACTACGCTATCCCAGTTTAATTTATTATTTTAAAACTAAATTTTATAATGTATTCGCACCAGAATTTATTTGTAGAGTGTCGTACGTAGCGTGTGCTAGCTGAGGTGCGTTGGAAACTTAACTGATATAAATCGTGTGTGTAGGTGTGTTTATATATATATATATGTGTGTGTGTGTGTGTGTATGTATATATATATATATATAACTCTTAGCGTGCATTAGGCCAGTAGGATGTGATGTAATTATTCACATACGTCACACACACAAAATCTCTAAGCCTGTACAATTATAATGCATGCATGAGTAAATAATGAAATATCAAGTGTGTAAATATTGACAATCTGTTAGACGTGTCAAAGTGGAGAAACCCGACTGTATGTATTTACGAAGTATACCGCACATGTACCACTCGACTAGGATGCACTTTGGATACGAAACACAGGTACAACATACTTCTAGTTGAGATTTTTAAATGTTTGTTCAAAGGGGAGTTTATAATTAAATTTTATTGGATTGAATGACAAAGTACGAAAACGAAAAAAAATAAATAAATAAAACGCATATAAAAATATAAAAAAGCGGCCCCAGAGGAATTCTAGTTATTACTGTTACAGAAACCTAAGTAACCGCAACTTCGTCTTGTTATTAATTTCTAAAGTTTGTTATGATAAACTTCTTGTTGAAATATGAAATTTAAAACTGCCATACTTATCTTAAAAACGCATTCCAAAAGATACTTACAATTCATATAACCAGAACAAATGGAAAATGAACATCATCTCCAACGATACCGTAACTTGAGAAAAATAGCGTATTGTATTGTTCACGTCTCAACTCAGGTGTCAAAGACAAAATTTATTTCCACCGAGAATATCATTATTGTAAGTAACAGGCGCGAAGATAATGACAGAGGAGTAACAAACCCTGTGTTTGTTGATATCCAGCAGGAAATAGCTAATAAACCGGTCGGTTCTTGGAGCGACAGTGCGGCGTTTGAAATTACCTTTATATGCAACATCAAACATCCGTGTTTAGTTGATCTGAAAACGAGATAAATGTGTCTTTAAATAATAAATTTTACTCATGTGTTTGTTTTCGCATCACCATACATAATTCCACGGCCTTTTTTTCACGTTTGGAAATAATGCATTCATTGCTTTCATCCCGTGGTTTTAATTTCAGCTCCGTGTTTCTCCTCTATATATAAAAGTTTAACTGGCACAGCTTCAAATAACGCTGGGTTATCTGAAAAGAAATAGCACTTTTCTAAATGTGTAGAACTAAAAGACTGTAAATGGAAGAAACTCAATACAACTCACTGAATAGAGTGTAAGTGACCAGGTTTACATTCAGTTCGTACAACTGCATCTTTTATTTTTTACGAAAATGGGAGCGCCGACTAAGAAGCTGGTTCGTGGACTTAAATTTGAAAAGAGCGAAGCCACTGTTCCAGTCTAACTTGAAGGTCGCCATCAGTTCCACAAAGACCCATCTCGTAATAAACATTTTTAATGGCATAAAAAGTTCGGGTAGGATGGCATTTGCCAAAGGAAACGAGTTGGCCATTCTCACAAGTCAAAGGGACCGTGTCGGATATACGTCTGAACGTAACGCAGCCCTGTTATTTACAAGACGGGCAAGCATCTAAATAGGAATTCCTCAGGTAAGCTCTGCGGGTTTTTCGAAACAAAAGCGTCAACTTATGAAGCAGTATAAAAAGTATCCGCTATATGCTTTTAAATATAAAACTGGTACAAAAAGGGCCTTCCTACTTCTGTAGCGTCCTTTTTAATAAACTTCCCAAAAACCTTCAAGAATGTTCTCCTCAAATCCAAAACTCATTACAAAACAGCTAAAGGATTTTCTTGAAGAACAAGCTTTCTACTCCATGGAAGTATATTTGAATCATAAACATTAGAAAGACCACATATTGTCACACACTGCACAAATCTCTTTTTTTTTTCTTCTGCTTCTCTTTCCTGTTTTCTGTTTCAGATTTCCAAAACAAATACTTTATAGAGTTGGTGTACAGAAGGAGCTGACGATGATTCAACATTAATTCATATACCTTTTGAAGTAGCAGTGTATAAACATGTGTAATTGTTGTAAATGTATAAGTTTTCTATTTAATATGTAATCTTCATGACTTGTCCAATATCTTTGTACTATTGTGTATTGAAAGGATCTTACGGATGCAATAAAACAAACAAGCAAAGCACACTGGTGAACGTCAAATAAGATTAGAATTTGCAATCAAGTGCAGGTTATAATGCCGACAAATATTTGGAACTTTTTTGGATGAATTATCATTTGCACTCTAAAAAAATTTTTCTAAAATTTACAAGGATATTCTTTGTTATTTTTAAAGTCCTTGTAAAAGTACAAAGGTATTCGTTGTAAAATCGTTAGCTTATGAAGTTACAAAGGTAAACTTTGTAATACTACAAAGGAATTCCGTGTACCCAAACCCGACAGTTCCTGCACTGTAAATTATTTTGTAAACTATGACAAGGCACTTCTTCGTGGTTGTACAAACTTTTGTAAATGTTGAAAATATTCCTTGTAAAAGTATTAGTTTATAACGTTAAAAGGATTTGTGGCAGCCCGACTGTGGGGCTCGATAGAAGTCAAGTCTTGCCCAGCAAAATTGAGAATTTAATTTTTAGCCATCTTGGATTGTTTCATGGTTACTATACACACACTTAACTAAGAGAACAACCGCCATAGAGAAAGGGGAAGTAGTCATCTAACCGTCCCGAGTTGTTTTTCCCCGTATACAGACGTATTAGTTGCTT